>WNWK01007572.1:0-92698 GCA_009830355.1 Cherax destructor | reverse complement strand
AATTTGCTCATATCACTAGTAATTCCCTCATCAAGGTCATTGATATATATTATAAATAACAATGGGCCTAAGACTGATCCCTGTGGAACACCACTTGTTACAAGTCCCCATTCGGATTTAACCCCATTTATGCACACTCTCTGCTTCCTATTGGTGAGCCATGACTCGATCCATAACAGCACTTTTCCCCCAATGCCATGAGCTGCCACTTTCTTTAACAGTCTCTGGTGCGGTACTCTATCAAAAGCCTTACTAAAGTCTAAATAAACAATATCGAATTCTTTATCGTGATCAACAGCCTCAAAAGCTTTACTGAAGAAGGTTAATAAATTAGATAGGCAGGAACGGCCCTCGTGAATCCATGCTGGGTATCATTAATCAAATTATGGTTATCTAGATGGCTTCTAATAATATCAGCTATAATTGACTCTAGTAATTTGCCTACAATTGAGGTCAGGCTTATTGGGCGGTAGTTTGACGGTAGTGACTTGTCCCCTGCTTTAAAAATAGGAATTACATTAGCCATCTTCCACATATCAGACACTACACCTGTTTGAAGAGATAAATTAAAAATGTTAGATATTGGTTCACAGAGTTCCATTTTGCATTCCTTAAGAACCCTTGCAAAAAGCTCATCAGGACCCGGCGATTTATTTTGTTTCAGTCGGTCCAGCTGTTTCATAATCATTTCGCTAGTGACTGTGATATTACATAATTTATCTTCTTCTGGGCCTCTGTAAAAAATAATTACTGGGATATTATTAATGTCTTCCTGTGTGAAAACCGAGAGAAAATAATTATTAAAAATAGAGCACATATCATTCTCCTTGTCAGTAAGATGCCTAAAGTTATTTTTAAGGGGACCTATCTTATCCCTAACTGGGATTTATATCAAGAAGTGTAAGCAACAGAAGTCCAGCGGTTATATTACAGCTTTATACATCATTAGTAAGGCCTCACCTAGATTATGCAGCTCAGTTCTGGTCTCCATTTTACAGAATGGATATAAATTCGTTAGAAAATATTCAGCGACGAATGACAAAGTTAATTCATAGCATTAGAAATCTTTCGTATGAAGAAAGATTGAAGACCCTTAAATTACATTCACTTGTAAGACGTAGAATGAGGGGAGACATGATCGAGGTATATAAGTGGAAGATGTGTATTAATAAGGGGGATATAAATAAGGTCTTGAGGATATCTCTCCAAGAGAAAACCCGCAATAATGGATTCAAATTGGATAAGTTTAGATTTAGAAAGGATATAGGAAAATATTGGTTTGGAAATAGGGTAGTTGATGAGTGGAACAGTCTGCCTAGTAGGGTTATTGAAGCTAGGTCCTTGGGTAGTTTCAAATTTAGGTTGGATAAATTCATGAGTGAGAGGGGTTGGATTTGAGTGGGACTCGCACTTGAGTTAATAGAATCTTCAAAGCATATTTCTTGGGTAGAATTGAAAATTAGGTTGGGCAATTATTCTGTTAGTGGGATGGATTATGAAGGACATGCCTAGTATGGGCCAACAGGCCTGCTGCAGTGTTCCTCCTTTCTTATGTTCTTATGTTCTTAGGTCACTAAATTCATGATGTAGATAGAATTATATATATGTTAAAAATATTTTTTTTTATTGTAATACATTTTAATATTCTGATGAAGACGAAATATTCGAAACTTTAATAAAGAAATCAGCCATTCCACTGGGGATATAATGTGATACTATTTGAGTGTCATGTAATATTTCCAGGATTAGGGGTCTTAAGAGATCAAGACTCTCTGTTGAGCAGTGGGCTATAGCAAGGCCCCTCTTGATATGTCATTGACTTTGTTGTGTACGCCATCCTTTGGAACTTTCATAGCAAAGACCGCGTAGACCATATTGGTCAGCTACAACTTGGCTGCAAATGCACACTAAACTAAGAAATACCATTAGCAAAGAGGTGCGCGGTCCTCTGTACAGGTCTTGTATCAGGAAGTATAACTTAATGTTACTTTCCATGATCTAGCTCTCCCAGTTGGATAGTTTGTGGAGCTTCGTTGCGAGTGTTCCAGTTGTAGGATATGTAAAAACATCCTACTGGCCAGTGCCACAAATAAAGTTGCGACCGAGTACAATTATGAAGTATCGGGAAAGGGGGTGGGGTGGCACTCTATGTCCGTGATCATTTAAATTGTTGCATAAAAACGGGTATAAAGTCTAAATTAACACATACAGAGTCTGTCTGGATAGAATTTTCAGAGGGGTGTGAAAAATTGATTTTAGGCGTGATTTACCGTCCTCCAAACTTAGATAGGGAACAAGGGAGACTACTTTGGGAGGAAATTGTTAAGGCCACAAGACACGATAACGTAGTAATTTTAGGGGACTTTAACTTTAGTCAGATTGATTGGAATTTCATGACAGGAATTTAGAATCTAACGACTTTTTAGAAGTAGTTCAGGATTGCTTTTTGAAGCAGTTTGTAACAGAACCTACAAGGGAAATAACCTACTTGACTTGGTTCTGGCAAGCAAGGAAACCCTTGTTAATAATTTAGAAATTACAGAGGAACTCGGCTCAAGCGACCACAAGTCAATTACCTTTAGCATTGAATGGATGTATGATAGTAGGGATAATTCAGTAATGGTCCCAGATTTTCGCTTAGCAGATTATAATGGACTTAGAGAACACTTATCAACTGTGGACTGGGGTGAAGAAGAGAGGTATCAATATGACAGTTTTCTTAACACTATACAGGCTGCCCAAAGAACATTTATCCCGTATAAAGAAATTAGATCAAGTAGAAATGACCCAAAATGGATGAATAATAGGCTCAAATATCTTTTAGGGCAGAAGAAAGGAATTTATAGGCGCATAAAAGAGGTGAGGGTCATCTTATAAATCAGTATACTGACATTAAGAGGGACGTTAAAAGGGAATAAGAAAAGCTAAACGGGACTATGAAATTAAAGTTGCTAGGGATTCAAAAACTAACCCAAAAGTTTTTTCCAGGTTTATAGAACAAAAGTTAGGGATAAGATAGGTCCCCTTAAAAATAACTTTGGGCATCTTACTGACAAGGAGAATGATATGTGCTCTATTTTTAATTATTATTTTCTCTCGGTTTTCACACAGGAAGACATTAATAATATCCCAGTAATTAATTTTTACAGAGGCCCAGAAGAAGATAAATTATGTAATATCACAGTCACTACCGAAATGATTATGAAACAGCTGGACCGACTGAAACAAAATAAATCGCCGGGTCCTGATGAGCTTTTTGCAAGGGTTCTTAAGGAATGCAAATGGAACTCTGTGAACCAATATCTAACATTTTTAATTTATCTCTTCAAACAGGTGTAGTGTCTGATATGTGGAAGATGGCTAATGTAATTCCTATTTTTAAAGCAGGGGACAAGTCACTACCGTCAAACTACCGCCCAATAAGCCTGACCTCAATTGTAGGCAAATTACTAGAGTCAATTATAGCTGATATTATTAGAAGCCATCTAGATAACCATAATTTGATTAATGATACCCAGCATGGATTCACGAGGGGCCGTTCCTGCCTATCTAATTTATTAACCTTCTTCAGTAAAGCTTTTGAGGCTGTTGATCACGATAAAGAATTCGATATTGTTTATTTAGACTTTAGTAAGGCTTTTGATAGAGTACCGCACCAGAGACTGTTAAAGAAAGTGGCAGCTCATGGCATTGGGGGAAAAGTGCTGTCATGGATCGAGTCATGGCTCACCAATAGGAAGCAGAGAGTGTGCATAAATGGGGTTAAATCCGAATGGGGACTTGTAACAAGTGGTGTTCCACAGGGATCAGTCTTAGGCCCATTGTTATTTATAATATATATCAATGACCTTGATGAGGGAATTACTAGTGATATGAGCAAATTCGCCGACGACACGAAGATAGGTAGGATAAATTAGACACATATGCAACTCTTGGGTATCTTTATTGAGGAAACGTTTCGCCACACAGTGGCTTCATCAGTCCATATAAAGGAGAATCGTGAAGAACAGGAGGAGTGTGAGGTTGTCAGGCCCTCAATCTTCAGACGATGTTGTCAGTCCATCAATCTTGAATAGAATAACAGCATATGAGCAGAGGAACCTTATATACTGTAGACAGGAGAGGTGCAGCAGTAGTAGGAGGTGTCACATTTGTTCAATGTGGAAGTAGGTCGTGCCCAAGGAATAGGCAAGCGAAGAAATCCCTGTATTAAGATACCAAGATGTTGCAGTGTCAGACAGGATGTTTTTCCTTCTTGCCAATGCTATATCATACTACCACATAATCAGGTAACTTAAAACAGTCATGGCTATCTTATTTTTATCTTAGACATATTTCTTCTAGTGCGATCCTATTGTAATGCTGCACATATTCACTGTTCTCTAATATATGTGTACTTATTTTCCTTTAATTGTAATCTTTTGCAATGCTTCTCCAAACTAGTCGTCCTTTTCTAGACGCTTCCAGCTTTCTGATTCGCCGCTATTTTAATCTGCAATGCTATTAAAAATGTATGTATTTTAAAAAGCATATGCAATTTTAAGAACAAAAACTTTACGGGAAATTTAGAAAGCTTTCATAACAAATTTAAAACAAGTTTAATGTTGCATACGAATTATTAGAAAGTTTTCATGTTTTATTCCGAAACAGAAATCATCTATTTCTTAAAATTCTTAATGAAGAAAAGAGTAGGAAGAACTTAATAAAAAAATTGTCTCCCATTCAAAAAAAAATAACTAATACCCAAAATTCGAGTGTAGGCGGGTGATGTGAAAAAAAAATATTTCAGTATGGCTGACCAACATTTTTAAACATCACTCGTTTTAAAATCCCACTGTCGTGGGTTCGATTTTCCTCCGAATGGTGAGGTGTTATTTACAGTTGCGTATAAAACTCTGGAAAAAAATTGAGTATGAAACTCACTTGTCTGCACTCGTGTGACCCAGAATGCGTAGGGGAGTAGATGAAATAACTAGCACTCTGGGAAGGTGGGCCGTGGGAAAAGTGCTGCAGTAAAGTAGTCTATCACTTTGAAGCCATCAGTGGTCCATTGTGCATGATACCTGGTAAGTAATTTACTCTCGCAGGCTCGATTACCCGATGGGCTGTGAGGGATACGACCCATCAGGTATACAACTCGGGGACGATTTTTGTTGTAATATACACTCTCGCACGTGCGCGCGCAGGAGCTAACACACACACACACATACACGCACCCACAGTCACACAAACACACACACACACACACACACACACACACACACACACACACACACACACACACACACACACACATACACAAACACACACACACACACACACACAAACACACACACACACAAACACACACACACACACACACACACACACACACAAACATACACACACACACACACATATACACACACACAAACACACACACACACACACGGAACGGAACAAGATTATAAACGACAACCAACACGCATTCATGGAAGGCAAATTCTGTGTCACAAACCTTCTGGAGTTTTATGACAATGTAACATAAAGTAAGACACGAGAGAGAGGGGTGGATTGATTGCATTTTCTTGGTCTGCAAGAAGGCCTTCGACATAGTTCCGCACAAGAGATTAGTGCAGAAGCTAGAGGATCAGGCGCGTATAACAGGAAGGGCACTGCAATGGATCAGAGAATACCTGACAAGGAGGCAACAACGTGTTATGGTACGTGATGAGGTATCACAGTGGGCGCCCGTGACGAGCGGGGTCCCACAGGGGTCAGTCCAAAGACCTGTGCTATTTTTGGTATATGTGAATGACATGATGGATGGGATAGACTCAGAAGTGTCCCTGTTTGCAGATGATGTGAAGTTAATGAGGAGAATCAAATCAGATGAGGATCAGGCAGGATTTCAAAGAGACCTGGACAGGCTGGACACCTGGTCCAGCAACTGGCTTCTCGAATTTAACCCTGCCAAATGCAAAGTCATGAAGATCGGGGAAGATTGGCCAAAGACTGCAAACCTCGCTCAAGGAGAAAGATCTTGGGGTGAGTATAACACCAAGCACGTCTCCTGAAGCACACATCAACCAGATAACTGCTGCAAACCTGAGAATAGCGTTCCGATACCTTAGTAAGGTATCGTTCTAGACACTGTACACCGTGTATGTGAGGCCTATACTGGAGTATGCAGAACCAGTTTGGAACCCACACCTGGTCAAGTGAATCAAGAAATTAGAGAAAGTGCAAAGGTTTGCAACAAGGTTAGTTCCAGAGCTAAGAGGAATGTCCTACGAAGAAAGGCTAGGTGAAATCGGACTGACGACACTGGAGGGTAGGAGGGTTAGGGGAGACATGATAACGACATACAAAATTCTGCGTGGAATAGACAAGGTAGACAGTCTGGCAAGTGATGTAGTGGAGGCAGGAACCATACATAGTTTTAAGACATGGTATTATAAAGCTAATGGAGTAGGGAGAGAGAGGACCTAATAGCTGTCAGTAAAGAGGCTGGGCCAGGAACTATTAATCGACCCCTGCAACCACAAATAGGAGAGTCCAAATAGGTGAGTACACACAGACTACTACGGACAGACAGACACACACACATACACACACGCACACACGCACACACACACCCACACACACACACACACTTTTCTGGACTGCAGGAAGGCCTTCGAGACAGTTCCTCATGAGATTAGTAAAGAAGTTGGAAGAACAAGCACGTATAACAGGAAGGGCACTGAATGGATCAGGAATACCTCACAGGAGGCAACAACGGTCATGGTGCGTGATGAGTATCACAGTGGGCACCTGTGACGAGCGGCGTTCCGCAGGGGTCAGTCCTAGGACCAGTGTTATTCTTGGTATATGTAAATGACATGACAGATGGGATAGACTCAGAAGTGTCTCTGTTCGCAGATAATGTGAAATTAATGAGGAGAATCACATCGGAGGAGGACCAAGCAGGACTTCAAACAGACCTGGACAAGCTTGACATCTGGTCTAGCAAATGGCTTCTCGAATTCAATCCCTCTAAATGCAAAGTCATGAAGATCGGAGAAGGGCAAAGAAGACCGCTGACAGAGTACAGGCTAGGCGGACAAAGGCTACAAAGCTCGGAAAAGGAGAAAGATCTTGGGGTGAGTATAACGCCAAGCACGTCTCCGGAGGCACACATCAACCAGATAACTGCGGCAGCATATGGGCGACTGGCAAACCTAAGATTAGCGTTCCGTTACCTTAACAAGGAATCGTTCAAGACACTGTACACCGTGTACGTCAGGCCCATACTAGAATATGCAGCACCAGTCTGGAACCCACACCTGGTCAAGCACATACAGAAACTAGAGAAAGTGCAAAGGTTTGCGACAAGGTTAGTTCCACAACTCAGGGGTCTGTCCTATGAAGAAAGGCTGAGGGAAATAGGACTAACAACACTGGAGGAAAGAATTGTCAGAGGAGACATGATAACGACATACAAAATACTGCGGGGAATCGACAAGGTAGACAGTGACAGGATGTTCCAGAGAGGGAACACAGAAACAAGGGGACACAACTGAAAGCTGAAGACTCAGATGAGTCAAAGGGATGTTAGGAAGCATTTCTTCAGCCACAGAGTAGTCAGGAAATGGAATAGTCTAGAGAAAGACATAGTGAAGGCAGGAACCATACACAGTTTTAAGACGAGGTATGATAAAGCTCATGGAGCAGGGAGAGCAGATACCCAGTAGCGGGCAGCGCAGAGGCGGGGCCAGGAGCTGAGTCTCGACCCCTGCAACCACAATTAGGTGAGTACACACACACACACACACACACACACACACACACACACACACACACACACACACACACACACACACTCACACAGTATAGGCCCAGTAGCGGCCAGTGAAGAGGCGGTGCCAGGAGCTATGTCTCGACCCCTGCTACAGCAACTAGGGGAGTACACACACACACACACAGTTGAGTTACAAGTGGAGAGGGTAACAGGAGTAGAATGGGAAAAGCCAAACTATAAAAGGGGAACTTCACAGGTATGAGGAACTTCCTGCAGGAGGTTCAGTGGGAAAGAGAATTGGTAGGAAAGTCAGTAAACGAAATAATGGAATACGTAACAACAAAATGCAAGGAGGCAGAGGAAAGGTTTGTTCCCAACGGCAACAGAAATAATGGGAAGACCAAAGCGAGCCCTTGGTTTACCCGAAGGTGTAGGGAGGCGAAAATTAAGTGCACTAGAGAATGGAAAAAGTAAAGGTTAGGTTAGATAAGGTTCGTCAGGAAACAGGACAAGTGTTTCCTGACCCGGGTCTTAGTACAGAAGGCAAAGGATCAAGGAAAATAAAGAGATTAGTTGAAGAGCCAGAAACGAGTATGCACAGATAAGGAGGGAGGCCCAGCGACAGTACGAAAACAACATAGCATCGAAAGTCAAGTCTGACCCGAAATTGTTGTATATCCACATCGGGAGTAAGACAACGGTCAAGGGCCAGGTAATCAGGTTGAGGAAAGAAGGTGGGGAGCTCACAAGAAACGACCAAGAAGTATGCGAGGAGCTCAACACGAAATTTCAGGAAGTATTTATGGTGGAGACAGAAAGAACTCTGGGAAGACAGAACAGAGGGGTACACCAACAAGGGATATACCAACAAGTACTGGATGAAATACACACAACCGAGGAGGAGGTGAAGAAGCTGCTAAGTGACCTTGATACCTCAAAGGCGGTGGGACCGGACATCTCTCCATGGGTCCTTAGAGAGGGAGCAGAGACACTGTGTATGGCACTAACCACAATTTTCAACACATCCCTTGAAACTGGGCAACTACCTGAGGTATGGAAGACGGCAAATGTTGTCCCCATTTTTAAGAAAGGAGACAGAAACGAGGCACTAAACTATAGACCAGTGTCACTGACGTGTATAGTATGCAAAATCATGGAGAAGATTATCAGGAAGAGAATGGTAGAGCACCTGGAATGGAACAAGATTATTAACGACAACCAGCACTGATTTATGGAAGGAAATCCTGTGTCACAAACCTACTGGAGTTTCATGACAAGGTAATAGAAGTAAGACAAGAGGTTAGTGCAGAAGCTACAGGATCAGGCAAATATAACAACAAAGGTACTGCAATGGATCAGAGAATCCCTGACAGAGAGGCAACAACAAGTCATGATACGGGATGACGTATCACAGTGGGCGCCTGTGACGAGCGGGGACCCACAGGGGTCAGTCCTAGGACCAGTGCTATTTTTTTTATTTATGTGAATGGCATGATGGAAGGGATAGACTCAGAAGTGTCCCTGTTCGCAGACGATGTGAAGTTAATGAGGAGAATTAAATCAGATGAGGATCAGGCAGAACTACAAAGAGACCTGGACAGGCTGGACACCTGGTCCAGCAACTGGCTTCTCGAATTTAACCCTGCCAAATGCAAAGTCATGAAGATCGGGGAAGGGCAAAGAAGACCGCAGACAGAGTATAGGCTAGGTGGCCAAAGACTGCAAACCTCACTCAAGGAAAAAGATCTTGGGGTGAGTATAATACTGAGTACGTCTCCAGAAGCACACATCAACCAGATAACTGGTGCAGCATATGGGCGCCTGACAAACCTGAGAATAGCTTTCCAATACCTCAGTAAGGTGTTGAAGGGGTTCTAGGAGATAATTACGGTCGTATTGAAACACACTGGTGGGTGGTAAC
This sequence comes from Cherax destructor, assembly GCA_009830355.1. Taxonomy (NCBI): domain Eukaryota; kingdom Metazoa; phylum Arthropoda; class Malacostraca; order Decapoda; family Parastacidae; genus Cherax; species Cherax destructor. The sequence continues at coordinate 83,015 of WNWK01007572.1, read as the reverse complement.
TGTGTATTGACTGAGACTGAGTCTGAGAAGAGGAGCCCAGCCTATCTGTCCAGTCCTACGCCTATTCCAGGAATGAGATGGGAGCTTGTCGGCAGACGCACACACATGCGCGGGTCTCTGACATCACAAGTAACAAGGGATCTTAAGTATAATATAGCTAGTACTTTACAATACACTACACAAGTGTATACATATGCTTCAGTACATACACTACTGACAGCTCGGTCATGTTATGTATGGCGTCTCGACATACAACTCTATAGACTGAACAGGCAGGTGGCTCTGGGCTGATTCTATACAATAGGAAACACATAGATATCTTAGAACTAATCACAGAATTGGTAATAGGATTGAATCACTGCCTTGTTAGTACACCCCACCTTTTTCTTCCCTCTCTGCAGGAAGTTTTTTTCATGTCCACATGTTTTTTTATATATATATATATATATATATATATATATATATATATATATATATATATATATATATATATATATATATATATATATAAAAAAAAAATTTTTTTTTTTTTGTTTATTCTGTGTTCAGTGCCACGTTCCTATGAGAGAGAGAGACCGAGTTTTTTTCAGTCAATCAGACGACCATGGGTAGGTGGCCGAGCGATGTATGCCCAGATGGGTTCATATTTCACGCCCTACCAATCCCAGCCAGCACCACGCTTAGCCGGCCTCACTCAGGCAGCTGACGTCACTCTGTAAACAAGGTCTACTCCGTCACTCTCTCCTGGGCTGGCCCTCCGGGCCTGAGCACTTAAACACACTGCCTGTGTACCAAGAACCCAAATAAAGTAAGGAGCCTCTGAAGCCTTATCGTTCATTCCCGCTACCAAACAAACACGTAATCATTCCATGATACACACGCACACACACAAACACACACACACACACACACACACACACACACAACAGCACACAACATCAAAGGTTATGAAAACATAGCTAACAGAATAAACCAGCAGGGAGAGTGACCCAGTAGCGACAGTGAAGAGCGGGGCCAGGAGCTTTGATCGACCCTGCAACCACATAGGTGGTCAACAACACACACACACACACACACACACACAACAACAGCAACAACAACAGCAAATCAAGTGTCTATGATAAAATAGTAACTACCACATAAACACAATTAGAGCAGGGAGAGAGTGGACCTAGTAGCGATCAGTGAAGAGGCGGGGCCTAGGAGCTATGATTCGACTCCTGCAACCACAATTAGGTGTGTGCAGACACACACACACACACGCGCGCGCGACCGCGTTCGAAAAATATACAAAAAAGATACGCAAGAGTGAGAAGACAAAAGTAAGGCCACGACACATATTACTGAGAGAGTGACATAGAAGCAACAATGATCAATGCAAAGTTAATAGTCGTCGAGGATTTCTTTCTAGAAATTGACTGGGAAAAATGGGATCCAAAAAACAAACCAGAAATATTGGGAGTGAGACGGATATAGAATAGCTGCAATGGAAATAATCATGAGCCAGCATTTAAAAAGACGTAAAAAATAAGAGGTGGAGATTAACCAACATGACTGGATCCGGTTTTCAACATTAAACAAATCGGACATGGAAAAAATCGGTTATGGAATACCACCAGGAGCCCGTGACAGTTCTTTACTAAGCTTTGCGTACTGAAATGAAGTGGATTATGAAGTAGATGGGAACTGTAAGGACTAACAGAACAATCAGACAACACAATACTATGAAGAGACTAAGAAAAATATGCCAAAATGACATCAAAAAAAATTATATCAGTCGGAAGAGAGAGGAATAGGAAACGGAAAGAGATCGTTATTTAGTCGAAGCTGCATAAAACGCAAAACAAGAAGAAAAAGTAGACGGAACACGTACAAAGCAAGAAAGAAGACGTAGAACAGGGCTAGAAGCCGAGGACCTAAGATTACACATGTATGAATAAGAATGGAGACCAAAGATTTATAGTGATATAGTGTCAACGATGAAAGCAGAACCATGACTACTCCAGAAATATATAAGAAAGGGAACAACAGTTACTGGCCAAGGAATAAAACTAAATAAAGAGGAAGGAACACTCAATGATGACAGAGAGGTATGTGAAAAATCGAACAGAAGATTCATTGAGATAATAACTGAGGATGCCGGAACGGTGCCTTCAAGAGAAGGCACTGAGCACCTGTAACAATATCCAAACATCAGACGAGACAGTCAGAAAACTGCCGATTGACAAATATAACAAAAGTAATAAAATAGAAGCACTGAACAAATTTATATCGAAAGTACTGTATGTATGTAGCTAGATACAAAAGAGTAGTGCTTGGTATGTACCTGAAAAGCTGAAAATGAAGACTATTTACAAAGAAATAACTAAATAAAATGACGACACACCGGTATCACTTACACGTATAATCTCCAAAGTAAATGAAAAGATAATTAATAAGAGATTAGTGGAGCACCGATATAGAAGGAACTTTGTTACTTCTTCTTCTTCTTGATTCGCCGGCACTCGAACTTTGTTACAATAAGCCAGCACAGACTTTGTTACAATAAGCCAGCACAGACTTTGTTACAATAAGCCAGCACAGACTTGGTTACAATAAGCCAGCACAGAGTTTGTTACAATAAGCCAGCACAGACTTTGTTACAATAAGCTCCAACGGCGGGTCATCATCTGACTAAGACCCGCGTCAGGAAAAAACACCTGTCCGATGTCCTGACGAACCTTACCTAACCGATACCACTATTACAGACCTAGCTGACATCATTGACATACTATACAGAAAGCCCCTGGTTATGTAGAGCATTTCGGGCAACTTACGATAATCTTGTTCTTCAGAATGCGACCCACAACAGTCGTCTAACACCCAGGTACGTATCTACTTACTGCTAGAGGAACAGTTGGAACAGGTGTAAGGAAATATGCCCAACATTTCATCCGTGCCGGGATCGATCCCTGGATCCTCAGTGTGTGAGCTGAGGACGTTATCAACCAAGCAGTAAAGAGATAATGAGGAAGAGTACCAAAGGTACCCAATGGATATAGTATTTCACATTGCCTGGTTTTCTTCAGTTATCCTGGTTTAATATTTATAAAAGGCCAAAGATGGTACATTATGAACCATTTGATTAATTTTATTTTATTTAATCTTGCTACTTAAATTAATCAAGCATCACAAATATTTTAAATAATGAACATACACCAAATTGAATAGTTCAAGGAAAAGGCTAGGGGGACGCAAAAATACTTGAGTCTCACATAATATTAAGTTTTCTCTGATGCTTTCAGCAAATTCTAAGCTGAAATTGTGCAGTTTTTATATGGCGATTGTGTTGGGCAGTGTATAGTGTGGATATATCGTTATGGATCATTATTTTGTGCTTATTGGTGCAGCTGTTGTTGCGGTAAACCTTAAAGTCTCTAGTATGAAGAAATTGAGTGGGAGAGGAGAAGAGTAGCCAGTGATTTATCAGAGTTTCCCCTAGCAAATTCCTGATTCCAGGAACTGGAGCTATTATCCTCTTCTTGTATTAAGCACGATTATTTCTCATTTCCCAGGCGAGGTGTACATCTCTTTGTATGTATGTATGTACTCACCTATATGTGGTTGCAGGGAACCAGGAGCTGTATGAATCTCTCCTCTACCACAACTCTGACAACTCTAGGGAAATAAAAATATACGTACGTACTTCCTAACATTCCAATACGTACTCATTTAAGTTTTCAACTTCCCTGTTCACCTTGTCAACTTCACTCAGTATTTTGTATTTCGTTATCATATCCTTCCCTAATCCTCTTGTCCTCCAGTATCATCAGCTCCAGGACTTGTCTTACTGCAAACCTCTGCACTTTCTCCAGTACTATCTTGATATGCTTGACCAGGTATGGGTTCCATACTGGTGGGACATATTTCAATATGAGCCTGATGTACACTGTGTACAGTGACTTCTTAGTTTGATGTGGAAAAGCTATTCTTTGATTTCTCAGACGTTCATTTGCTGCAACAGTTATTTGGTTGATGTGCCCCTCAGGGGATATGGTCTGTATGATACCTACCCCAAGGTTCTTCTCCTTGATTGAGGTTAGGAGCCTTTTTTCCCCGAACCCGTACTCCGTGTGTGGTCTTCTTTGTACTTCTCCAAGCTTCATAACTTTGCACTTGATGGGGTTAAACTCCAAGATCTGTTTTTTGGAAGTAGGCTTGTAGCCCGTCCAGATCCCTTTGTAGTATTTTTTGGTCCTCGTCCTCTTGTATTCTCCTCATTAGTTTCAAGTCATCTGTGAACAGAAATACCACTTACTCTATCTCTTCAGCCATGTCATTCGTATATTTTACAAGAAACAGCACCGGCCCTAAAATGGATCCTTGTGGAACCCCACGCGTCGTATGCACCCATTCCGACATCTTTTCACGGATCATCACTCGTTGTTTTCTTCCTGACAGGTATTCCTTGATCCACTGTAGTGCACTTCCTGTTATTCGTGCCTGCTCCATTACCTTTTGTAACAGTCTCTTGTACGGCACTGTGACAAAAACCTTCTTGCAGTCCAAGAAAATGCAATCTACCCATTCCTCACTCTTTCTCTTGTCTATTACCTGTTGTAGACCTCCAGTAGGTTTGTGACACAGGCCTTTACATACTGTATATGTCAGTTACACTCGTCTGCAGTTTAATGCTGCCTGTCAGTATCCTTTCTTAAAAATTAAGACTACATTTGCTGTCTTCCATAAGGGGTCATGCTCGCTCTCTCAGGACCCATGGAGAGATATTATCTGGTCCTACCGCCGTCGAGGTATCTAGCTCACATAGCAGTTTCTTCATCTCCTCCCCGGTTGTTTGTATAGTGTCCAAAACTTGTTTGTGCACTGTATTGACTCGACTTGCTGGAATTTTTTTTGTCTCCTCTGAGAATACTTTTTCAATTCTCATGCTGAGCTCTTCGCAGACTTCCTGATGTGGCTATATAATAATTTGCCATATTTCTCCCACTTTTAAAGTTATGCAAGATGTTAAGAAGACAAGCCTGACATCACATCATATGAAGTAATATTAACTTTATTTTTACTAGGCGGACCGGTAATTAAGTTGAAGGCCTCGGCCAAATTAGCAAAGAACTAAACGTAGTGGGTCATAATACGACAAACCGGAGTCTCCTGAATTATTTTTAAGGTTCCTGTGAAGCAAAATGTCAACAACAGTCGTAGAGGAGCTCTTTATTCACAGGTACTGAATAATAATATATAAAAACCTTCGAGTGAATCACAAGTGGAAATCCACAGCAATGCTGACTTGCAATTTACGTACATTCCAGCAAAAATAAATCAGTACAGCGAGTTCGGGAACCTGGGAACAAGGTACTCACGAGATGAAGGAAAAGACATGTGCAGCTGCATCTTTTATCGTGACAGTGTTTCTCCATGTGAAAAACTTCATCAAATAGCGATTTGTTTCTTGTCCATTTTTATCCGACAGGTTACCATGTAACCATGCGACCTAGCGACCTCTACATAAGTCGCTGGCTGCTAAGCCCAACAAATGAAGAATGATTTGATGATGTTCCTCTCAGAGCAATACGTTATCACAGTAAAATTTATTTCTGGCTCAGGAAAATCATGAATCACCTCTGACGACCTACGACGACGATCATCTCACAGTCGAGCAGAAGAAAAATAAGAAATGAACGTACAAAAATGGAAAAGTGAGATTCTTTTGGCAGTGGAAATGTTCATTAGGGCGACGAATACGAATACACTACTAATATCTGATCCATACTGCACGATAACTTTCGCAAGGTACTCGATAATAGTCTCATATTGTGGAAGAAAGTAATGAAGGTCAACAGGCCTGATGCAGGATAACAGGCATGTTGCAGGTTGTCATATTGCACGATAATGACAGGATAACAGTGGTGATGCAGAATTGCAACACTGTGTTGCCGGACAACAGTACTACGTTGCAAGATAACGGTACAATGTTGCAGGATACCAGTGCTAAATTGCAAGATAATATTTCCTCGTGGATTAGTAAAGTTCTTGATGCACGAGAACAGCTCCATGTTGCCCATTATTAATTTCGTAGTGAACTGAACAGTTCCATGTTGCCCAACAATAGTACCGTATTGCACCTGAACAGTTCCATGTTGCATGCAAGTTGCTCAGTAATGTGCAATACTAACATCATGTCCGTGCCGCTTCACAGTGGCTGTGTGTACCATGTAGGTGACAAACTAGTGTGATTTATATGATCCTGAGGGCAAGTGTGTGTGTGTGTGTGTGTTAGTGTATGTGTGTGTGTGTGTGTACTCACCTATATGTGTGGTTGCAGGGGTCAAGTCAGAGGTCTTTGACCAGCCTTTTCGCTGTTCGCTACTTGGTCCTCTCTCTCTCTCTCTAGGCTCCAAGACCCTTATCGTACATCTATTTAAAGCTATATATGGATCCTGCCTCTAATACCACAGTCTCCAGATTGTTCCACTTCCTGACAACTCCAAGCCTGAAGAAGTACTTTCTAACATCCCTATGACTCATCTGAGTTTTCAATTTCTAGTTGTGTCCTCTTGTTGTTGTGTCCCATCTCTGAAACATTCTGTTCCTGTTCACCTTGTCAGTTCTTCTCAGTATTTTATACGATGTTATCATGTGTTTCTTATTCAAACTTTTCTCCAGCGTCGTCAGTTTGAGTTCCCATGACCTCTCCTCATAGCACATACCCCTTTGCAAACTTTTGCACTTTCTCTAGTTTCTTGGCTTGCGTGACCGGGTGTGGGTTCCATATTGGTGCTGCATACTCATACACCACACGGTGTAGTGTGGTGAGTGCCTTCTTACTTAGACGCCGAAACGCTATTCTTAGGTTTGCCAGGTATGTACTCACCTAATTGTGGTTGCAGGGGTCAAGACTCAGCTCCTGGCCCCGTCTCTTCGCTATCCGCTACTGGGTATCTGCTCTCCCTGCTCCATGAGCTTTATCATACCTTGTCTTAAACAGTTTATGCTTCCTGCCTCCACTATATCTTTCTCTAGACTATTCCACTTCCTGACTACTCTATGGCTGAATAAATGCTTCCTAACATCCCTTTGACTAATCTGAGTCTTCAGCTTCCAGTTGTGTCCCCTTGTTTCTGTGTTCCCTCTCTGGAACATCCTGTCACTGTCTACCTTGTCGATTCCCCGCAGCATTTTGTATGTCGTTATCATGTCTCCTCTGACCCTTCTTTCCTCCAGTGTTGTTAGTCCTATTTCCCTCAACCTTCCTTCATAGGACAGACCCCTGAGTTGTGGAACTAACCTTGTCGCAAACCTTTGCACTTTCTCTAGTTTCTTTACGTGCTTGACCAGGTGTGGGTTCCAGACTGGAGCTGCATACTCTAGTATGGGCCTGACGTACACGGTGTACAGTGTCTTGAACGATTCCTTGTTAAGGTAAGGGAACGCTAATCTTAGGTTTGCCAGTCGCCCATATGCTGCCGCAGTTATCTGGTTGATGTGTGTTTCCGGAGACGTGCTTGGCGTTATACTCACCCCAAGGTCTTTCTCCTTTGTCGAGGTTTGTAGCCTTTGTGTGTGTGTGTGTGTGTGTGTGTGTGTGTGTGTGTGTGTGTAGTAACATAGAAGAAGGCAGGGAAATGTACTGTTCTATGCCTGTGGATCATGCCATAAAGTGGGTTGTTCATAACATACATAGGACAGATCTTCGGATCACTTCCTGCGAGGTGTGTATACCCTCAAGAATACAGATGTATACCACTGAACTAGAATGGTCTGCCCCATCCACAGGATAGGCGTCCATAACGCATCATTGAGGTGAGGGAGTGAACCACACACACCTGAATAATATCCGTATATTTTCATAGATTTGTGCATAACAAGTTGTGGACAAATGCTACTGCTTTTTCATGGGTGTGGTACCTCTCGTTACCACTTGTTGAGAACTAAGTACTGTAACATTAAAACGACAAATCCCTGTTGGACTTCCTCAGGGTTGGATGTACTCTACTATCCATAGTCAATCTATTTAAATTTTACCAGGCCAGCTTTTTGACGTGGTACTCAGCTCCAATTTTTTTAAATTCAAGTTTTAAGCTCAAAGAAATAAAACAGAAAAAAAAATCTGTGGTGATGCATCAAGAACGAGGTAGCCGGCGGAAAAGAAAAAATACAATGTTCAAAGCTAAATATTTATCACTTGTTTTGCGAGAATGGTCTGCTGCAGGACAGCAATACTATAAACTGAAGAAAAGTTATACTTTGCGGAACAAACAAGGTTCAGCAATGTGTATCTTTTGTTCATTATTGTTGGCATCACTCCCCTTAGTTTCAGGAATACAGATTACTTGAAGCGTGGGCTGTGTATTACCATAAACAACGATGTCTGCACTGCGTGCCATCACTAGTGCATGGTGTGAGTCTTGAGAAAAGGTGGCTAATACACCTACCATTAGATATGCACTCTCTTAAACTACTCTACTATAGTCCTCCTCTTAGCATATCTATTATGTGGTGATCCTTAGTTCTTTTAAATGGGGACGTAAAACCTAGCTGAGGCAAACCAACGGTTTCTAAACTACTGAGATGGTCATTATCTGATTAAGACCCGTCTCAGGAGACACCGTGCTGTTTCCTGACGAATAAAGCATCACCTTATACCGCCAGTCCTTCCGTTGTCATTCTTACCAACGGAATGTTCGCTGGCAGTAATTCACAGCGTTCCTGGCAAACTCTAAAATCATAAACACACGATTAACAATGATCATTCAGAACATGTACACGGATATTGAACAAAAATATAAACGAAAAATATGAAGAAATACAATAAACAGTAAACATAACCAAAAACATAGACTAATAAGAACGACATAAAACACAGTCTTATAATAATTGTACATAAAAGAACATACATATTAAAGAAATTAACAATAGCAAACAAAAAACGTAATCACACATAAGTATAAATGAATAATAAAACAATAAAATATATATTTGACTGAACAAAATGACAAACAATCACAGATAATTTTCAGTGATTAACAGAAAACGCAAACAGATAATCATAACAAACCAAACAATGAGCAAACATAAACTGAATTTAATGTTAAAGTTTTGATTTTGTCAAGCATTTGAACTTAGTACCTTAAGGAAGAGAATGAGTCATATTTATGTGTCTTAAATGAGACAAATATTTGTCTTGAAGTGAAATATAAATGTGTGTCTTAAAGAAAGTAGTGAAACACACTTGTGTTTCCTAAAAAAGTAAGGCATACATGTTTATCATAAGGAAGGTAGTGAGACATATATGTATAATGAGATATACACGAGTGACTTAATGAAGCAAGGCATACATGTCTGTCTTGAGGAAGTGAATAAGTTATGGGTGTCTGGAAGACATGCGATATACTCAGTGCGTTAAGGAAGTGAGACATTCATGAGTGTCTTGAGAAAGACAGACATACATGAATGTCCTGAGGAAAGGAGGAAGTAAGACACAATTGTCTTAAGGAAGTAAGCCATACATAATGGCGTCAAGGAACGAAGGAAAAATAAATGCGTGTGTAAAACTCCGGCCAGAGGCGGAGGGAAGGCACAGGCACGGCGCATAGCGCAGGAAGTAATGAACATGAAGTAAAGAGCAAGAAATGTAGAACAGGGAGTGTAAAGTAGGAAGTACAAAGCAGAAAGTTACAGAGCAGGAAGTTGCAGAGCAATAAGTACAGAGCAGGAAGTTGCAGACAGGAAGTTACAGAGCAGGAAGTACAGAGCAAGAGCACGGAGGTGAGGAAGGAAATGGCTGCTGTTCCTCGAACTAAGAGGCAATGGACAACTATCCACCTTCTCGAAAACAAAAGAAAGAGGGAGAGAGAAAGAGATAGAGGCAGAGAGAGAGACAGACAGACAGACAAAGAGAGAGAGAGAGAGAGAGAGAGATAGAGAGAGAAGTAGACAGATAGACGGAGTGAGACAATAAGGAATAAGGCAAGAGAGGAACAGAGACAACCAAATCAATAACAGGAGAACATTTAAGATGACAGTGGAGCTGGTGTTGGTGGTAGTAGTGTTGGCGGCAGTGGTGGCGATGGTGGTAGTAGTAGTAGTCGTGGTGGTGGTGATGGGTTTGATTGTGATGCTAGTCTTGCTAGAGGTTGTAGTGGAGGTGTGGTGGTGATAGTATTATGCTGGATGTGGTGATAGTGGTTGTTTTTGTGATGTGGTCTACCTGGAGTCTACCTGGAGGGCATTCCGGGGATCGACGTCCCCGCGGCCTGGTCTATGACCAGGCCGCGAGAGTTCTTAATTTAAGCTCTGTGCAGACACTGCATACAAAGTTCTATACTATATAGGATCTATCTATACCATATAGGTATCTCTACTTGTAATCAGACAACTGACCTCGAAGACTGTATAGCATATGACTCTCCCCATTCTCCACTCACTCTCACTCAATGACGACATTTAAAAGTTGGTTAATAGAATTATTTTGAAGCACTGAAAACGTTTAATTGATATTTCATAGGAAAGGGGAAGGAAAACTTTCGATTTTTTACTACGACTACTACTACTTCCACCACCACTACTACTACTACTACTACTTCTACTACCGCTACTACTACTATCGCTACTACTATTACTACTACTACTACTACTACTACTACTACTACTACTACTACTACTACTATTTCTACTACCGCTACTACTACTACTAATATCGCTACTATTACTACTACGCCTACTATGGCCAGGGTGGTTAATGGTGACAGTACTATCACCATTACCCGTGTGTGTCAAACTCCGGCACAGGGTAGTCAATAAAATAATAAAAGGATTCAAGTGATTTATGAGATTAAACTTTTCTTAACCCATCACACAACCAACTCTGGGTAGGAACCACGGCTACCAGACTTGGATAGGACCCACCACTACCAGCCTTGGGTAGTACCCACCTCTACCAGCCCTGAGTAGCACCCACCACTACCCGTCTGAGTAGCACCCACCACAACCAGCCCTACAGAGGACCTATCACAAACAGCCCTTGATATGACTCACCACAACCAGCCTTAGGGAGGACCCACTACAAGCAGCCCTGGAAAGGACCCATCGCAACCAGGCCTGGAAAAGACCCACCACAATCAGTCCAGGATAGGACCCATGAGAACCAGCTCTGGGTAGGATCCATCACAACCAGCCCTGGGTAGAACCCATCATAACCAGCCCTGGGAAGGACCCATCACAATCAGCCCTGCGTAGGACACATCACAACCAGACCTGGGTAGGAAAAATCACAACCAGCCCTAAGGAGGACCCATCACAACCAGCCCTGGGGCGGACCCTTCCCTACCAGCCCAGGGTGAGACCCATCATAACCAGCCCTGGGTAGGACCCACCACAACCAGCCCTGGGTAGGACCCACTATAACCAGCCTTGGAGAGGACCCACTACAATCAATCCTAGGAAAGGGGAGTCACTGTTCTTCAGCACGCTCAGCACTTCGATCACTTAAATACATTATTTTCGAAGTGCTTATTAGCTGGTTCATAAAGGAGCCGAATGTTTTTTTACTTATTCCTTCGAAGGGTAGAGTGCTCCAGCGTTCTGTATGTCTGCTCATTTAAAAAAAAATCTTTAATGATGTTTGTGCTTTATCTTTTGTTGAAGAGATTCACGACATTATCTCAATATATCAAATCACATTTACCCTCACACAGATGGTCACGTCTCGTCTGAATGTCATTTCTGATTATTATTTTAATAGTCTCAATGTAGAGCAAGGTGTCAAGCTGGGCTGCATTTGTAGACTGGCATCTCTCAGATATGTAATATCGAAATCTCTGCTTAATCAATAAATACATATTAAGTGCTTTTAGTCACTCTTCATATGGTTTACTTCTTAATGATAATGTCGGCTCTGATGCTGTTCTCTATATAGTACTTCTCTAGTAATTTGGAGACTAAAACCGAACAGCATATAAAAGGTGAGGTCTGACAAGTGCGTTATGAAGAGTTAGCAACATTGAAGCCTCACATGCTGTTAGCTTTTCTGCAATAGGCTAAAGAACAAAATTTCGCTCCGTTATAGACTGAAAAACAAACTTAAGGTCAGTGCTAATAGCGACTCAAGGTCTTCTCGTGTTTTCTCTGCGAGAGAATTTTCCAGCACTTTATATTCAAGTCTAATAATGATATATCTAAAATACATTATTTTACACTTATTGACATTAAAGCGCATTTTTCACATCCCTGACCCCTCTTCGCACATCTGTTAAGGTTTCATAGTCTGCCCTGCATGCCACTGGCTTTTCCTAAATTCGGGGCATTAGCAGACCTAGAGATTTTAGATGAAGTTTCGTTTTTAAATCATATATGCAAATTATGAAAAGGATTGGGCCGGCGCGATAGATTTCCGAGGAACTCCACTTGTTACGCTGTGCCATTAAGGACCTCCCTTACCCCTCCGTTTAAATCCACTCTCTGTTTCCCATCAGTGAGCGAGTTATTGATCCAGACCTGGAGGTTGTCCTCCATGCCAAGCGACTTTAGTTTACCAAACACTCTTGAATGTAGATCTTGTTGGAATCTGTTCAGGAAACCGAGGTACACAACACAAATTTTTTCTCCAGGGTTTAGTAATCACTGAAGAATTATTATTAGGAAGGATCTTATATTTTTAATTCGGTCTCATTTTTTTTAAGGTATCGGAGAAATATCTGCTAGTTTCCAATCTCTTAGTATTTTGCCTTCAATAGATTTATTAATATCATTGTTAGTTGTGGGGAAAGAATCGTAGTTAAGAATGGTGAAGGTTGGGGTTGGAGGAGTGGCAGTAACATAGGTATCAAGGAACCAGTAACTCAGAAGAAGGATAAGTATAAATTACAAACATAAAAAGACAATTATAACATGATAAATAAGTAAAGAAGAATAAGAAGAAAAGAAAAAAATGAAGTATGTAGGGAAGCATATGTAAAACATGCATATTACTTTCTAATCTTCCTTATATATATATATATATATATATATATATATTATATATATATATATATATATATATATATATATATATATATATATATATATATATGTACTTGTATACAATAAGCGCTTGACACCAAGGATAAGTAACTGGGAAACTGACGCCTCGAAGAAAACAGATGTCACAAGCCAAACACGTATTATAGTTTGTGTTTTATTAACACCTGCGGTAATATAATACAAGTTAAAGTATGATCTAACACAACAGACGTAACAATATAATACAAGCTAACATCTGATCAAACAAAGCAGACGTAAACAAGCCATGGCTAGCCAGCCCCATGCAACTAGTTTACTCATTCAATGTGATTTAATCAGACAGTATCCGGAACAGGAAGTAAACCTGTATATCATCTCGAGAGCCGCACAGAATGACTGATCGAGTTTGACCACATCTGTAATATGCAATACCTCAGCCCAGATATTATACAAGCCAAAATACAAAGACCGGTTCCACTTTATTCATGAGGAAACGTTTAACCATTAAGGATCAGAAAGCGTTTGGGGAATGGGGCCAAAAATCTTCGTTGATCTGAAGAAAGTTTTCTTCATTTCCTTGGGTCAAGATTTGTTCACCAGCATGAAACCTTTCATCAAAGAAGAATATACATCACCGTCCTCTCTAAGCTAGGTACCAAGCCAATCCAAATCCAGTCTAGTTGATAGCAACTTTAGTCAAGTCAGTAAATTGTACTTTAGTAGTTACATTTCTTTTATTACGTGTTTATTTTAAGTTTTACTACTTATATCCGCACATTTCTCTTCATGGGAGGGGAATTGTTGCCGGTGAAGGGTTCTTACGCCAAAAAATTTGACCTATACTAGTCTGTCATGGAGCGAATGTACTGTAGCTTTAAATTTGTAGGGGTCATGCATCGCCATGGAAATTAGACAGGCGAGGATGATTCCAATTATCCTCCCCTTATTAAAAACAAACAAAAAAGTATAAAGTAGCAAATAATATTCCTAGACTTAAAACCCACATTTTAAATTTAAAAAAAAAAAACGCGACTGGGACTCTTCAATATTAATCACGAGATTATGCAGATAAACTGCTTGATCTGGCGTCAAATTAAGTCTATCTTCCCTCCGTCTACTGCAGCTAGAGTATTACTTTTAATATCCACTACTACGTACCTAGTTTATAGTGCACCGCAGCTCATGCTGTGAGAGGTAGTTTAATGTGCACCGCAGCTCATGCTGTGAGAGGTAGTTTAATGTGCACCGCAGCTCATGCTGTGAGAGTAGTTTAATGTGCACCGCAGCTCATGCTGTGAGAGGTAGTTTAATGCACCGCAGCTCATGCTGTGAGAGGTAGTTTAATGTGCACCGCAGCTCAGTGATGTGAGAGATGAGTTTAATGTGCACCGCAGCTCATGCTGTGAGAGATAGTTTAATATGCACCGCAGCTCATGCTGTGAGAGATAGTTTAATATGCACCGCAGCTCATGCTGTGAGAGGTAGTTTAATGTGCACCGCAGCTCATGCTGTGAGAGATAGTTTAATATGCACCGCAGCTCATGCTGTGAGAGGTAGTTTAATGTGCACCGCAGCTCATGCTGTGAGAGATAGTTTAATGTGCACCGCAGCTCATGCTGTGAGAGGTAGTTTAATGTGCACCGCAGCTCATGTTCTGAGGGATAGTTTATTGTACACTCGCAAGTAATCCAGTGAGTGTCAATTTGCTGTACACCTGCATCTAGTGAGTTGTTTGTTGTACTCGCATCTTATCCAGTGAGTGAAACGGACCGACGTCGGTAGAGATCTTTAAAAACATCCCTGATGGTAAATACTTATATATTTAGGTATAATATAATTGTACTTTTATAGAAAACAGATTCATCAAACTGTAGCTGATATATCTGTTTGATTCTAAATACAGATTAGTTTATGGAGTTTAAAGCAAATTTTCTACACTGGACGCGTATATTTTAATACCTACAATTGGTATTAAACTCTTAGTGTGTGAACACTGAGAGTCTTACACCTCTCGATGTAGTACATGTTCTGCACCACAAAACGTTACTAAAATTTTAAATTTCAAGATATTTTACGCTAAGCTTGATAAGCTTCGTCAGGAAACAGGGCAAGTGTTTCCTGAAGGTAGATATTTTATCATTAGCATTGAAGTGGTTTGTAATGTCTTGTAAGTTTCCTTAGATCCTGTCTCTAAAACGTTTGTTTCAATTTATATTCCCTTTTTTGTCCACACTCTTCAAATACAACTTGTCCTGCCAAATACTTGTAACCTCGTCATAGTCTTTTATTACTGACTGAATTGCATAAACTTTATATACGTATCTTAAGTGATAAATTCAAATGTGATGTATAGTGAAGCTGCTAATTTCCATCTACATTTTGTTTTTATTTTATGCCATTTTAGGTTGTTTGGGACGGGTACTGAAGATAGGGAGTCAGTGATGACTACTTGGGGTTGTAGCTTCTGTCTGCTTCAGAGCAATTCATAATGCAAATAGATAATCTTTCTGAGATGAAAGCATAGGTATTAGTTATAATATTGGAAATAATTATGTATACCTGTAAAATATGTGTATCCGGTTATGAGACTATTTCTACCCTCGCATCCCCGCCGGGGGCTAGGCTTTTCTGTTGACTGTTTGTTCAACCAGGCTATTGCTGTTGGCGTCCCGCTGACTCACATAGCCATCACAAGCCTAGTTTATCTAACACTTAGTGGAGGCATCTCTCTTGTTCACGGTCCAAAGAATACATTCCAAGTTTCTGAGGCGTCCCCAGTAGTTTGCAAGATTTATTGGCACTATGCGGGCAGTAAATGATCTCAGTTTGTTTTCTAGCTATGATATTTCTCCTGCCTTGAGCGGAGTCGTCAACACCGAGTATTCTAGGTGAGAGAGAGAGTACAAATTATATGAATAGTGCCAACACTAGCATTATTAATCTTATCAATATATAATCGGTATACAGTACGGAGAAGTTGATATCACTGCAGTACAAAATAAATTTTGAGGTGTTCACTTTCTCAGCCCTGAGAAAATGAATATCTCAAAATTGCCTGTCAAATTCCTCTATTGTTTGCAGTGCATATTCTCTATTAAAATTAAAAGACCACTGACACCGAAACGTCTTCATAAATAAACATAAGCAGTGTCGCACATGCGTTCTTTATCAACTTGTTGGTATTGTTTACCATTAATGGAATGATACTTGGCTGACACAGTCTACACGGTGGAATATTGGTATAGAGAATACCTTCTATAACTCTATTCCTAATCTCCGGCTCAACTCTTGGTATGACCTACTTCCACTAGTGGGTCTCACCCATTTGTGAAGATGTTACTAATTGCTGGCGCTAGTATATAAGCCTCCTTCTACTATACATTCGTTTACATTCTCCCTTAATATTTTATTATTTTGTAAGCTTTGTCGGCTCAGTATTCATTCAACTTCTCCATGTACTGGAGTGGGTAACGGAGCTAAGGAATATTTGATAGTTTTTTTGGTTATAATTTTTATAATAATCTCCATAATAAAAACTAAAGTTAATCTTCATTGTTATTATTAATATTTAATTATTTATTTATTTATATATGTTCTTATAACGCCTGAGGGAACGTAAATAAGTCAGTTTTGATCCAAGGAAGGGTCGGCTGCTGGTGGTCTCATCATCAGCTCGATCCCAATGTTTACTCTTGGGCTTCTTTTAATTTTCTTAGTATTTAAAAATATTAATATTTTTATGTAAACCTCTGCCTTTTTGAGCTTTCGGTGAAAGTGTTGTCCAGTTCCTCATGTTCCCTTAAAATGTTAAGTAAAAGGACACAAATGCAACTAATGTGACATTTTATTGTGGCAACGTTTCGCTCTCCAGGAGCTTTTTCAAGCCGTTACAAGCGATAATGGACATAGTGGGTATATATATACTCTCAAAGTGAGGTGTAATACTAGTGGTGGTAGAAGTAGTAGTGATATAAGTTGTAGTAGTAGTAGTAATACAATAAGGTATAATAATCAACTTGCACATGAGTAAAAGGTGATAAAAACAATTACTTGGGTAGTATTAAAACAGGTTAGACAAATATTTCTGTAGGAGGTTGGAAAAGAGAAGGCCTGTAGCAGTGTTCCACATCTGCGATGCGCTTGTGTGGTATTAGCAGGAGAGACTATGTGACGGTAGGGTTTACTGTTTTCAGGAGGATTCTTGGTAAGACTTCAGAGATGGTGAAGCTGCCTTTGTTTTGTTTAATTGTGTTAGAAACAGCGATATGTGCTGATTCAAGGCACTTGCGTCTGCGGAAATCAGTTTCTTTGATTACTAATCGGGCGTCTTTGAATTTCATGAGATGATTGTTGGAATTTCGGTGTTGTACGCAGGCGTTGTTCAGGTTATCGTTCCTACATGCATTAATGTGTTCTTTGAGGCGTGTTTCGAGGTTTCTTGCCGTTTCTTCTACATAAATCCTGTCGCAGCCTCCACAGGGTATAGTGTAACCCCCCGCGTTGACTGGTTCATGGTGCTTGGATTTTGTCCTGGTTAGATCCTTTATAGAAAGACTGGAAGCGATGGCGACTCTGGTGTTAGATTTATCAAGTACTTTAGAAATGTTCGATGCAACCTGGCTGTTGGGAAGAATTATAACTTTGTTTGGAGTGGTGTTGGTGCGTGGAGAATTAATGATCTGAAGAGCTCTCTTCTTGCAATCTTTGATGAAGAAGGAAGGAAAATGTAAATTAGTGAAGGTTTGGTGAATGTATGTACATTCCTCGTCAAAAAACTCAGGACTGCAAATTCGGTAAGCTCTTAGGAAGAATCCGATGATGATGCCTCTTTTGGTCTTGGTATCTTGACTGGAATAAAAGTGTGAGATCATTTTTATTTGTAGGTTTCCGGTAAACTTGAAATCTTAGGTTGTTATCTACTTTGTGGATGAGGACGTCTAGAAAGGGTAGCTTGTCATTGGACTCTTCTACTAGTGTAAACTGGATCGCCGGTTCAACTGCGTTGAGCCTTGCCTGAAGATTCCGTACATCAAAACGTTTGGGAGTTATTACGAGGACGTCGTCCACGTAACGTAACCAAGTGACGCTTGAGGGGATGATGTTGGCGAAGTGTTCAGTCTCTAGGTGTTCCATATACAAGTTAGCTAAGACGGCACAGATGGGGGACCCCATTCTCATGCCGTATGTTTGTTTGTAGAGCATGCTATTGAAAGAAAAACAGTTGAAATTAACACAGAGTTCAATAAGGTCAACAAAATCTCCGGGAGGTAGAGGAAGGTTAAGGTCCTGATTGACTTTACATCGTAGAACATCGATGGCTTGTGTGGTAGGTACTTTAGTGAAGAGGGAAGTCACGTCCAAACTGCTTAGTTTCTTGTTACGGATGGAGAGGTTTCGGATGCGGTTCAGAAGGTCGCCTGAATGTTTAAGATGAGCGGGGCTGATGGTCCCCAGAAGGCAGGAAAGATGTTTGGCAAGAACTCCGGCTAGTTTGTGTGGTGCACTGCCAATACCTGATGTGATTGGTCTGAGAATAATATTATGTTTATGGGTCTTGGGTAAACCATACATGTGTGCTGGTTTAGGGTTGCTGGGTATCAAGTGCAGAAGTTTCTTTCCTTCACTAGTGCGTTTCAGTATTTGTAATAATATTGGTAGAATTACCGACAATATGTTAAGTAAAAGACACAAATGCAACTAATGTGACATTTTATTGTGGCAACGTTTCAAGTAACGGCTTGAAAAAGCTCCTGGAGAGCGAAACGTTGCCACAATAAAATGTCACATTAGTTGCATTTGTGTCCTTTTACTTAACATATTGTCGGTAATTCTACCAATATTATTACAATAAACTTTCTGTTCAAGTGTGACAATTTCTTGGTTATCATGTGAATTTTCACCTCCAGTGTTGCCACTTCCTCTAGCAGCACAGTTTTTCAGCATATCTTGAGAAGGTATGAATTTTACGTAACATATTCACTAAAGTAATAATCTATTCTCGATCTGAAGCATTGTCTTAACTGATCGTTCACTAACGCTATTCCTCAGCTAAAAAGGAGCCACATTTATCTGTGAAAATAGGTGAAATTTTTGGAAACTTTCGTTCTCCTGAAGAATTTCTTTTCTCATTTATCTCAGCCTAAAATGTGCCACTCTCTTCCAGACATGATTTTGGACACTGATGATTTTGGACACATGATTTTGAACACTCATTTTGCAGTGCCGGCACTCTGAAGGAGGGCTGTTAATGTTGCAGTTTTGTAGCTGTAGTGTAAGCACGCCTCTGGAAAGACAGTGGAGTGAATGATGATGAAAGTTTTTCTTTGTCGGGCCTCCCTGCTTTGGTGGGAAACGGCCTATGTGTTAATAATATTTTGCAGATCTTCCATGTCCATGAAAGTAGATTTGTATTTAAAGCAAGTGGTACAGTAGAATCCGTGAAAATAGTTGGAAGTAGTAAATCTCCCATATTGACATGTAATTTACCATTACAATCCTTTCATCATTTTCCTAGTATCAAATATGCCGTTTTGTGAATATGTCCACAGCAAATTATTAGAGTGTAGGCTTTTTCCCACAAAAATTACACCAGATAAAATTTCCATAAAACATGCCACAATAAGTCAAAATCACAGTAAAAAAAAACCCCCCAATTTCATGGTATAATTGTTCTCCCACATAAGTTCCTCTAGAGACGCTAGAGACGCTACACAAGGCAAGAGACTGCTTCTCTTTCCTTCGAGCCGGAGGCTCTGTAATGCTTCTTCTTGGGGAGGTTTACCAATGAATTTGTATTGTTACTGTTATGGAAAAGTCGTTCGAGGAACTTTTACCCATCATAAATTATTTCCGAAGGTTAATAATTCTTGGAAATTGGTGTCCTGTGTATCGGGCATGGGACTACGTATCTCAGAGAACTACGTGGCTTGTTTCATCTCGTTCGTTATTAACTTTCTTAAGTCGAGTATTGTATACGTGAACATTAGTTTTGATTATAAGGTATAATTATATTTTCTCTCTCTCTCGACGAGATGAATATTATATCACGGAGTCAGCGGGTGAACTGACTGAGCAGCTTCTAGAGTGGAAATATAGTTCCCATTACCGTGAGGGACATTAGTTGCTTCTAGAGTGGAAATATAGTTCCCATTACCGTGAGGGACATTAGTTGTCTAGGAAAAGTGGAAATGGTGGTAGTTTAGGCGATCGTTGTGGGTTTTTCTTCTACTGCCATATAATCTCTGCTTTGTGACGACGTATAAATTCCCCATAGATTCCTCTTACGTGAAGGAATACAAGAATATGCTTTTAGTCCGTAAACGAGAGCGTAATTATTTACATATATATCAGACCAGCAGAGAATTTGAACCCAAGGCCTCAACTTTCTACCTACGCAGAAAGTTAAATTGACGGTACTTCAGCCCCCTTAGCCACACACTATATAACTTTGGGTGGCCAGCAGAAGCAAACCATTATTTCCCAAAGCCGGATGCACGAAAGGAAACCAGCTGTTTCGGTTCGTTCTCTTTTGTATTAGGGTTAACGAGATATATAAAGAACGCTTATAATCCGGGAACACAAACGTAATTATTTAAAAATATTTATTTCAGACCATCTGGCTTGTCTGATGTAAATATACATGTATATAAATTATGTATGAATTAAAATTATAACTAAATGCATGGATGACAGTTTAGACATGCGTCCATCGCCAAGCATGAGGGAGGAATTAAAATATGTCGTGAGGTAGGTACACTCTGCTGTCTCCGGTAGATGACAACTCAGATGGCTGCTTAGCTTTACAGTCATCACAAACTCAGTAAGTCTACTATGGAAGGTTAATGTGGCGAAGCGAGGTGAAACTCACCTTGCTCCCCTATTAACTCTGATTCCCGAAAATCTCACTGTTAAGCCTGTGAGAGCACTGACCTACTATTTAGAGGACTGAATTGCCACTGTCTAGAGTCCCTCCCGTTTTCCATTAGATTATGAGTTCCATTATCCATTATTTATTTAAAAAAATACATGACTATAGGAAACTAGCTTTTATTTATTGCCTTCCAATGGTGAGCTTTCTTATCTTAAATATGTCTCCAAAGGATTCGATTTAAAGTTAATTAATATGTTTTTTAATTAAGCATTTTAATGACAGTCCTCCTCTCTCTCTAGTTACCAGTTCATTTTTAACTGACGTGTCATGTTACATTCCTTGTTTCCTTACACAATCCGAACAACAAGGCCTAGTGAAAATATAAATCTTCTGAAATATCCCAGGATATTTACAAGAGCTACTGGGAGAGAAGAGCAAAAATCTTTTCTTTCCAAACTTCCATTCTCCGGCTTTTCTTATCATTGTGAACTCAAGTCTAGCTTCCTTTCTGACTGATCCATTTCCTCTCCTGCTCTTGGCTCAACTTCCACCTCTTACCACATAAACTGTTTTGTTCCTATGTCTTTTTCACTGGGTATTCTACATTAATCTTCACAATACATCCAGTACTATGCATTACATTTTCATACTTCAGTCATTTTTCACATGCACTTATTGACACTCTTAGATCTTTTCTGGATTACAACTCATTTTTTTTATCCATGAAACATCCATTAAATGTCACTTAACTTATTTTCAAACTTTTACAATAAAGATTAAAATGTCAAATACAACTTCTGGTTTGTCCTTGAAGCTTCACGTGTTCAGAGTTCCTCGAAAAATCTTGGAAACGTTCTTTGTGTTCACAAGATGCTACTTCACTGTTACAAAATCTGATTTACACTCGTCTCGAGTACGTCTCTCCCATCTGGTGAAGGTTTTCTACTAAAACAACTTTTCTGTCTCGCGTCTAGCGAACAGAGGATCGATCCTCCACCGTTCCTTGTACGAAATGACCCACACAGATTTAGCTAAACACATAAAGTATATATGACATAAAAATATTCTATCATTTTTATGAATTTTAAAAATAAAGAGTGCTATGGACATTAAACACGGAACAACCACAAGAATATGAATCCCACCCAGTACACAAGACAAGTAAGGATTGACACAAGACTGTTAATTCCACGGCTAAGTTTAGAAGCTATGAACAATTATCCTTCCTCAGATCATTGTAAATCCCAGTCATGCCAAGGACTTGCATGCCTGGGCTTTAACTGGAAGCTTAAGTCCCTTCAAGATGCGACTCTCAGCAGTCGACTAATACCCAGGTACCTAACGTATTTGCCCCTAGATGAAAAAGAAAATAATATTTATTTATTAACAAATCGGCCGTTTCTCACCAAGGCAGGGTGGCCCGAAAAAGAAAAACTTTCATCATCATTTACTCCATCACTGTCTTGCCAGAGGCATGCTTACACTACAGTAATAAAACTGCAACATTAACACCCCTCCTTCAGAGTGCAGACACTGTACTTCCCACTGGCAGGCCGGACTCAAGTCCGGCCTGCCAGTTTCCTTGAATCCCTTCATAAATGTTACCTTGCTCACACTCCAACAGCAGGTCAAGTCCTAATAACCATTTGTCTCCATTCACTCCTATCAAATACGCTCACGCATGCTTGCTGGAAGTCCAAGCCCCTCGCACACAAAACCTCCTTTACCCCCTCCCTCCAACCTTTCCAAGGCCGACCCCTACCCTGCCATCCCTCCACTACAGATTTATACACTCTCGAAGTCATTCTATTTTGTTCCATCCTCTCTACATGTCCGAATCACCTCAACAACCACTCCTCAGCCCTCTGGATAATAGCTTTGGTAATCCCGCACCTCCTCCTAATTTCCAAAACTACGAATTATCTGCATTATATTCACACCACACATTGACCTCAGACATGACATCTCCACTGCCTCCAGCCTCCTCCTTCTTGCAACATTCACCACCCATGCTTCACACCCATATAAGAGTGTTGGTATAACTTTACTCTCATACATTCCTCTCTTTGCTTCCACGGACAAAGTTCTTTGTCTCCACAGACTTCTAAGTGCACCACTCACCCTTTTCCCCTCATCAGTTCTATGATTCACCTCATCCTTACACCTAATCTGAATACATTCACCTCCTCCATACTCTCTTCCTCCAATCTGATATCCAATCTTTCGTCACCTAATTTTTTTGTTATCCTCAACACCTTACTCTTTCCTATATTCACTTTTAATTTTCTTCTTTTACATACCCTACCAAATTCATCCACCAACCTCTGCAACTTCTCTTCAAAATCTCCCAAAAGCACAGTGTCATCAGCAAAGAGCATCTGTGACAACTCCCACTTTGTGTTGGATTCTTTGTCTTTTAACCTCACACCTCTTGCCAACACCTGCGCATTCACTTCTCTTACAACTCCATCTATAAATATATTGAACAGCCACGGTGACATCACACATCCTTGTCTAAGGCCTACTTTTACTGGGAAATAATCTCCCTCTCTCCTACAAACTCTAACCTGAGCCTCACTATCCTCGTAAAAACTCTTCACTGCTTTCAGTAACCTACCTCCTATTCCATCTGCCACATTGCCCCCCTATCCACCCTGGCATACACCTTTCCCAAATCCATAAATGCCACAAAAATCTCTTTACCCTTATCTAAATACTGTTCACATATATGTTTCACTGTAAACACTTGGTCTACACACCCCCTACTTTTCCTAAAGCCTCTTTGTTCATCTGCTATCCTACTCTCCGTCTTACTCCTAATTCTTTCAATAATAACTCTACCATACACTTTACTAGGTATGCTCAACACTTATTCCCCTATAATTTTTGCACTCTATTTTGTCCCCTTTGCCTTTATACAAAGGAACTATACATGATCTCTACCAATCCCTAGGTACCTTACCCTCTTCCATACATTTATTATATAATAGCACCAACCACTCCAAAACTATATCCCCATCTGCTTTTAACATTTCTATCTTTATCCCATCAATCCCACATGCCTTACCCCCTTTCATTCTACCCACTGCCTCACGAACTTCCCCCACACTCACAACTGGTTCTTCCGCACCCCTACAAGATGTTATTCCTCCTTGCCCTATACACGAAACCAATCACAGCTTCATCAACATTTAACAATTCATCAAAATATTTCCCCCAACTTCCCGATACCTCTGACTCTCCCTTTAATAACTCTACTACTACTACTACTACTATACTACTACTACTACTACTACTACTACTACTACTACTTTACTACTACTACTACTACTACTACTACTACTACTACCACTACTACTACTACTACTACTACTACTACTACTACTACTAATAATAATAATAATAATAATAATAATAATAATAATACAATTAATAATAAAATTAATAATAAAATTAATAATAAATTATTATTATTATTATGTTTATTATTATTGTTATTGTATTATGATAATTATTATTGCAGTTATCATTAATAATAATAATAATAATAATAATAATAATAATAATAATATTATTATTATTATTATTACTATTATTATTATTATTATTATTATTATTATTATTATTATTATTATTATTATTATTATTATTATTATTATTATTATTATTATTATTATTATTATTATTATTATTATTATTATTATTATACATGTTGTTCTCAGGAACTGGTGACGCGAGTATTCCTTTTTCACATGCTGCCTTGTATTCGTCACAAAATAAACTACGATCGAACATTTTCTCGTTTATGTGATGCAGTAATACCGTCTGGGTCATTCATTGCAAGAAGTAATGGAGGTTCGATCCTCCGACCGCTAATCGTCTTGTGATCGCTGATGAGTCAGCCTGTGTGCCCTCACAGGTGCTAAGTCTCTGGTGTGTTAATCCAAAAATAGGAGATACAATGTCGTATTTCTTTTTTCCATTTCAAAGCTATTCTTTGATCTAAAGTCTCTTTTTTTTGTCTCCGGTGCATTAAGAAACGTCGGATGTCTCTAGGTGTATAGCTGATACATATTTCGTTTTCGTCGAGGAGAGAGGAGAGAGAGAGAGAGAGAGAGAGAGAGAGAGAGAGAGAGAGAGAGAGAGAGAGAGAGAGAGAGAGAGAGAGAGAGAGAGAGAGAGAGAGAGAGAGAGAGAGAGAGAGAAAAAGGGAGAAGAGAAGAGAGAGAGAGAGAGGAGAGAGAGAGAGGAGAGAGAGAGAGAGAGAGAGAGAGAGAGAGAGAGAGAGAGAGAATAAATGGGAAAGATATCAGACGACTCGGAAGCCCACATAAGGCTATCTATTGAGAACTATCTACTTCGGTCTAGATTAAGGACAGTCGTGTATTATACGGGTGTTTGAGGCAAGGATAGTAAAGAAGACTATTTCCCCACCCTCAACTCTTTCCGGTCACTGCTGGAAACAAAAACAGTGGAAAATTGAACTATACCATATTGGGAAAACAGAGAAGAATTTACAGGAGAGACGGAAACGGATGGGAAATATAGACTACAATTACTTCTACTTAATTAGTATTGTTTATTTCGAGACCTACTCGTCTTATTCCTCTGCAAACTTACAGAGCCACAGAGCTTACAGAGTTACAAGTGACTCTGCTTCTGGACACTTGTCCAAGTGAACCACCACTACTGTTATTAAAACTTCTACCTCTACTACTATATTGTTAACGTGGTTGGCTTGTTGTCAGCTGATCATCCTGATGTACGTCAGGAATCCCTTTAATTCAGTTGTCAATGGCGTAGTAACTAGGTGAGTTTTATACTTGCAAAGTACTTGTCCTGCTATACGTGTCCTCGCGCTTGCAATTTTTGTGAATGGTTTGTTCCATTCTTTAATAATTCCATTTGCAAAAAAAGTTTTAACATAAGATACCACGGGTGGGGTTCGAACCCGCGGTCACAGAGTCTCAAAACTCCAGACCGTTACGCGACGGTCTTGAGTTTTGAGATTATCTGACCGCTGGTTCGAACCCCACCTGTGGTATGGTTTGTTTGCAATCGTGTCATTACGATTTCGTGAGTCATTTTAACATACGTTTGTGTGGCATCTTATGCTTGGAAATTTCATTCCACCGTTTCGAATCATGTAATTCTTCAAGTTCGAATGGAGAGAGAGAGAGAGAGAGAGAGAGAGAGAAGAGAGAGAGAGAGAGAGAGAGAGAGAGAGAGAGAGCAGAAGCGCTCACTAGTGAGCGCGCGATGCATGGAAGACAAGAAATGTAATTATCAGAAAATATGAAAAAGAATTCCTGGGGTGGAAGAGGCGGCTCAGGTAGGACGAAGAGCAATTAGCGAAGCTTAGTAATGATCTGTAGGTGACTCATTTAATTTCAGCAGTTATATGGCGGAGAAGATGGCAAGCCAAGGTTAAATGAAAAGTTTGCTATATAGGGTTAGGGAAGCGAGGGTGAGGGTGTGCAACAAGCAATGTGGAAGTGGTTCTGTCATGGAAGGCGTTCTAGGAGGAAGGGGCTCTGAGGGGTTCTAAAATGAAAGGCTCTAAGGTGAAAGAGTTGCAAGATGAAATGGAGTCTTAGCTAGAATGGGTTCAAAATGGAAGTAGCTCTAAATTGGAAAAAAAATCTAGGAAGAAATTGTCTCTAAGAGGGATCCTTCAAGACTTTACTTGGCTTCGCTATGTAGATGATGTCTTTACTCTTTGGCTTCATGACTTTAGTCTCTTCCAGTCATATATCGATGTTCTTTACAATATTTTCCTTCCATTAAGTTGAAAGCTGAATGGGGCTCTAACTCAGTGATTACATTCATACTTCTACTAGTGGTCCCCGCCTCTTCTGTTGTCAAGATTTCTTGCGCCTCACCTTTGACAGTACATAAGTCTCCATGCTGTTACTTCACCTTCACATTGTTCCATACTGTGGAGAATTCTTCTTCAGGCTGAGGGACTGACCACCTCAAAACTATGTCTTCGAGGGTGATGGACTGATTACATCGTCTTTGCAGCTCTATTGCTTCTGCTGCCTATTCTGTAATCAACTGAAGAAGCCTACTAATTAGACGAAACGTTTAGGAATAAAGATACCTATTTGATGCAGTAGTGAATGGTCCAAACCAGACCGATACGTTGTCATAAGTTTCAGTCTCCATCGTGCAAGTCATTTGTGAATTGTTCCAGTGACGGTAATGTGTCATTTTATTCTTTACGACTTTACGTATTCAGTATGTAGCACTCAGATATTTCGTACGGTGAATCTTTGCCGTCTTGTTTTAATTATTTCATGCAAGTGAGTACGCTGTCAGACACCATAACCTGTCTCCTCTGTGCCTGTTGTAATATTTTAAGTGGTACTATATCGTGTGTCTTCCTGCACTTATTCATTCAGGAGATCTGGTAGTCCTCCTCTCTTTACCGTAGAGCAAAGCTTTTTTTTTATTGTCTTCTACTTCTTTTACAATTCATTTGAATGTTTTTGTCGGGTCTCATTACTTGTAATATAACTTGTCACACTCTCTTTTCTTTGTTTCGAATTTGGCAAGTGTAGTTTGTTCTTATTTCCAGTATTGGCCCTTGTCTGGTTGAAGAATTATCCGTGACGTCTTCGCAAACTTCCTTATCACTCTCTCTAACTTTCCTAAGGCATCAAAAAAATGTACGAAATTTGGGGAGCCAATACCGGGACCATACCAGAGAACCACACATCTTGCATCTCTCTAACTGGATCCTAGTCTTTCTTTATCCTTGATAATATTACCGTACTCTCTTAGATTTACTCTTGTTTGGCGGCGTGACCTGCAGTGATTAATGTTTCTGCTGTAGAGAGGAAGACAGGTACAGGAATAATATATCATTGGACAACAATAAATTCGCTACATAATGACTCTTACTTCTGCATGATTAATGTTGTTGGTGTCTTGAAGAAAAAGAAGAACAAGTTAACATATTCAGATTGTGAGTGAATATTAAACCCTGTGTCACATAGGACACTACAATATCTGTTCCACTTGAATGTGATAGTAGTGAAGAAACTGATAACTGATAACTTTATGAACTACCAGAATCCGAATCTTTGAAAAAAACAAATGACCTTGTCAGGGACCTTGAACTATGAAAGCAGAGGGCAGAGCTCTATGACCATGAGTGTTTAGCGATTTCCCCTGATTGAAATGGATAATTAAAAAAAAAAAGTTTTTTTTTTAGATATACTTACTGTAGAACCATTTAAGCAGTCTTCTTGTAACTCCGGGTTGCGTAGTTTGCAAGTGTGGTAAGGTACATACCTGAATGTCTTCTGAGAACATGCATTTTCCTATCCCTGTCTATCCTAACTGATTCCTGTCAGCCTTTCTTTGAATGCCACATGGTACTTGAGGCAGCATTGGTTTTCTCAAAATCCGTGCTGGTGTTCCGTGATGAAGCTCCCTTCTCGCCAGAAATTTCCCCAACCTCGTCCTTGTTAGTTTAAGGTCGCCTGTCTGTCGCCTTTGTTGAAGACTGGCACCACAATAGACGTCTCGAGTGACACTGTATATCCTTGTGAGTGGTTCGTTCAGGACACTGGCTTCTTTCACTATGAAGATATTCCGCTGGGCCCCATAGCCCGGTATATCCTAGTTATTTCTTTACAGACCTCTGTGTCGGTTCTTAAAAAATTACTTCACTCAATATCCCTTACTAATTTTAATATTTGACATTTTACTGTTGGCCTTGCTATACTGCAATGCTGCTATCGTATCGCTTCTGTGCGTTACTCCTTACGCTGAAGAACTCAGGCACAGCATTCCTGCTTTTTCTCGTATTTACCATGATCCTGTAGTCCCTGCATCAGTTTCTTCATTTCTTATATAAATTTCGATAAACCACGAGCTTTCCTTGTGCTTATGCTTTTGCCTCTTTTCAGGCCGCCATGTATCTCCGCTACTTTCCGACAATTTTGTGTTCAGTAATTCATCCCTTCTTACGTGGTCAGGCTATTTTCTTCACTATGGTTTTAATGAAAGAAATAGCCTCGTAATAATGTTTCATGTATGCCAACTTCTGGTCTCCTTATTTCCTCGTCATTTCGTCACATATTTAAAAATTATTAAAAAATTCAGCCGTTGCGGTAACAAACCCAGAGGCGATTTGGTAGTTATTCACCTCAGTGTTTGAATCTTTTAGGACAAATAAAAAGTCCATTTTTGCCGGTACATCTGCATCTAAGAAGATGTACCAAGATATCTCCTTGATATATTGGTTGAGAAACTTTCCCACAGATGCCTCCAGAAATAGCGATTTCCATGTCTTTGGCCATCTATTGTGGTCCCAGTTCTCCCGGTATCTGGCCCTCCATGGAGGTCCTACTTCTCTCAGTAGATTTTCTTGTGCTAAAAGTCAAGTCTCTCAGAATCAGTTGACTTGTGCTTGCGTCAGATGCTCTTTGCGCAACCCTCGTTATGATATTTATTCTGCCTGATGATGTATGTGGAGATAGTGGTGGCTGGCTGGCGGGCTGGTTGTTTAGCTGGTTGGTTTGTTTTCTAGCTGGCTGACTGGCTGGCAGGCTGGCTGGCTGACTGACTGACTGGCTGACTGGGTGGTTTGGCTGACTGGCTAGCTGGCTAGTTGGTTGATTGGCTTTGTTGTTGTGGTTGTTGTTTTGGGTGGGGATGGGTGGGTGCAGGTTGCTGGTGGCGGCGCCTCTGCTGCTACTGGTGATGTTACTGGTGCTGCTTTGGCTGGTGCTGATGGGGCTGGTGTTCTGTGTCTTCCATTATTTAATGGTGGGCTGAATTTTGTCTCTACGACTTTGCTTAGTCCTCTTATTGCTAACTGCTCCATAGAAGGTGAATCCCTAGATCTGTTTTTCTCCCTCACTGCCTTCAGTATGTGTAATCCTTCAGGGAAGATAGCTTCATTCATTACTTCTTCAAATTTGGTCTCCATGAGAATTTAATATGACTGACGTTACTGAGGAAAAATGAATACATTTTTGCTCTGTTAGTACTTCATCGAATCATACCAAGACTTGATAAAGCTCTCACATAGAGTAACGTTGTCTGGGTAAAAGCATGTTCTGCAACGTGTGTGTTTTTTTAGCTCAATGAGTGCTACTGTATAAAGTGTCTTCAAAGATTTTGCTCAAGACCTTGATGGCCTTGCTTGTAAATTCCATTACCATTTGTGTACACTGTCTTGATACTTGTCTCCTTGATCTTGGCTCTGATGAGGGGTGGCTGGGGAAGAGGTTAAAGGAGAGGTGGGAGCAGAGTATATTCTGGAGGGGTGGCTGTAGGTGGGGTGATTGTGGGAAGGGTAGTCGCTGGTGGGATGACTATGGCAGAGGTGGCTGCTGGAAGGATGATTGGCAGAGAGTGATGTGGAAGAGTGATTGTGATGAGGATTTGAAGAGTCATTATTTTTATGTATTATGATTTGATGTGGATGTGATTATGATCAGGAGCTGATTGGATTGAAATGAAAATGGATTAATAAGTAGAGAGAGAGCAGGAAATGAAATGGGTTTCGAAAAAGGAGAGAGAGCAGGAGAGAGAGACGGAGTGGAGGAGAGGGGAGAGAGAGAGAGGAGAGAGAGAGAGAGAGAGAGAGAGAGAGAGAGAGAGAGAGAGAGAGAGAGAGAGAGAGAGAGAGAGAGAGAGAGAGAGAGAGAGAAAGTTGGTTGTTAGATATGTGGAGAATGATGGGATATGCGAAATTACTGCATCTTGCAATGGTTATGTGAGGTGCGGTCTAGGGTAATGTTTGTAGATGAATGGTTCAGAGAACCGACAAGTTATAAATTAGACACATATGCAACATTTGTGTATCTTTATTGAGGAAACGTTTCGCCACACAGTGGCTTCATCAGTCCAATAGTAGAAAGGTGTAAGGAGAGTAGGAGTTTTGAGGTAATCAGTCCCTCGGCCTGGAGTCGATGTGTTCAGTCCATCAATCTTGTAGAAATGACAGCATATGTCCGTAGAGGTGGCTTATATACTGTAGTCAGGTGAGGTGAAGCAGGAGGAGGCGGGGTCATAGTGGTACCATCCACTAGTCGAAGTAGGTCTTCGTCCAAAGGTTGGACAAGTGTTGAAGAATTCGTTTGTATTAAGATCCCAAGATGTTGCTGTGTCAGACAGGGTGTAGATGAGTGCCGGGTTAGTGATGTGTAGCTAGGGGAGGCTTAGAGTGCCGGATGAATGAGGTAGAGTTGGGGTGGATTAGGCTACCAAGCTGGTGAGGTGTGGTTGGGAAAGGATTATGGAGTTGGGGTGAGTGAAGTGTGGTTGAGGGAAGGTTAAGAGTGTCAGGTGGATGAGGTGTGGTTGAATGGGAGGTTAGAAGTGACGGGTGAGACAGGTGGAATCTGGAGTGCATTATTGAATGGGTGATATACAGTATTATTTTGGCACCAAGTTTATGTGTGTGCGTATTTATCTATCTCTATTTACTCAAACTTGTTAATGGGTTTATAGCTCAAGCTCACTAGCCGCTTCTTAGCATTCTGTAAGTAGACGTGATTGAGCTCTCTCTAGAATCTATTGTGTAGATGGCTAGTTCTTTCCACCTCTCTACTACCATGACATCGAGTGAATACTTCCTAACATTTCCTTGACTCGTCTGGGCATTCAGCCTCCATCTCTGTCCCATTGTCCTGGTCCCTCGGTCTTACATATGAGGTGAATAGAGTTAAGAAGGATTCTTTGTTCAGATTTCAAAAAGCCATTCATACGTTTTCTAGTCTGTTATAGGCTGCTTATGTTATTCTGCTTATATGTCTTTGGAGCACATGTTAGACACTATGTTTACACACCCAGGTTGTCTTCACGTTGTGATCACGTAAGCTGTTCTTCGCCCAGATGCTGCGAAGAGCAGCTTCCTATCCACTATGATGTTTTTGGTGCTTCACATTTGGTGAGTTTGAACTTTAGTGACCACTTATTAATCTTCCTGTCATATGTTCAGTTCTTCTGGTAGCATTTTATTTGTATTTTCGTGAATATTTATATAAAGGAATTTGTCTAATGTATTATTTGTAATTTTGTGTCATAGTTTTACTTGAAGCCCAGGAATCCTTAATCCGCCACCCTTCTCTCTTTTTTTTTTTTTTTTTGTCCAGGTTCTGCGAGACTGTAACATATCTCTTATAAGCAGATAAATGTGATATCTTAGTTGGCCATCGATTTCTCTCAAAATAGCTCATTTCTTCATTCGTTAGCCCTAAAATGTTGCTTTTCCATGTGTTGAGACCTCCAAGAAGGTTTCCGTTGCCGCCATTATGAGTTAACTCACGAAGCACCAGGAGTTCTCCCCAGTTGTGTTTGCTATTAAGGAACCACTTTTATGACGTTTGCTCTGATCATTGTGTCGTACTCTATTCTGAATCTCGTACTGTATAGTGGTGGGTTGTAGACTGCTGCTATAACTACTTTAAGACATCCTGTGGATATTTTTTCTGTTGTTTAATTCGAGAATTGTCCATATATGGTTACATACATTTCCTTGTAGTTCTATTGTTTTCCGATCAATAAGACCACATCCAATTTCTTCCTATCTCCATCTTTGTCCTTATTATATGAAAATATGGAATTAGTTATCATTGTCATTAGTTTAGTCTCCGCGATTAAGTCTTCATTACTTTTAGATGTTTGGTTGAGTTTGCTGTTTTCCTATGCCTCGTTTTATATATGTTCAAGGCTACGTTTATTATGGAATGATACTTGAAGGAGAGGGAAGTCAAGTGTATGTTAATATGATGAGTACTGTGTATTTAACTTTCTGATTTGTACTACTTACAATTTGTGTTTTCGGGAGACAAGTCTCAATGACTGAACCCGGTGTCACAGTTTCTATCACATATACTTTAAACTGTGTAATTAATTAGCTTGCATCATTTCATGAGTGTGTGTGTGTGTGTACTCACCTAATTGTACTCACCTAATTGTGGTTGCAGGGGTCGAGACTCAGCTCCTGGCCCCGCCTCTTCGCTGTCCGCTACTGGGTCTCTGCTCTCCCTGCTCCATGAGCTTTATCATACCTTGTCTTAAAGCTATGTATGGTTCCGGCCTCCACTATATCGTTCGCTAGACTATTCCACTTCCTGACTACTCTATGGCTAAGAAATGCTTCCTAACATCCCTTTGACTCATCTGAGTCTTCAGCTTCCAGTTGTGTCCCCTTGTTTCTGTGTTCCCTCTCTGGAACATCCTGTCACTATCTACCTTGTCGATTCCCTGCAGTATTTTGTAGGTCGTTATCATGTCTCCTCTAACCCTTCTGTCCTCCAGTGTTGTTAGTCCTATTTCCCTCAACCTTTCTCCATATGGCATTCCCCTGAGTGTGGAACTAGCCTTGTCGCAAACCTTTGCACTTTCTCTAATTTCTTGACGTGCTTGACCAGGTGTGGGTTCCAGACTGGTGCTGCATACTATAGTATGGGCCTGACGTACACGGTGTGTGTGTGTGTGTGTGTGTGTGTACTCACCTAGTTGTACTTACCTAGTTGTGATTGCAGGGTCGAGTTATAGCTCCTGGCCCCGCCTCTTCACTAGCCGCTACTGGGTCACGCTCCCTGCTCCATGAGCTTGATCATACCTCTCCTTAAAGCTATGTATGGAACCTGCCTCCACTACATCGCTTCCCAAGCTATTCCACTTCCCGACCACTCTATGACTGAAGAAATACTTCCTAACATCCCTTTGACTCATAGGAGTCTTCAACTTCCAATTGTCTCCCCTTGTTTCTGTGTCTCATCTCTGGAATATCCTGTTTCTGTCCACCTTGTCTATTCCTCGCAGTCTTTTATATGTCGTTATCATGTCTCCCCTAACCCTCCTGTCCTCTAGTGTCGTCAGGCCGATTTCCCTTAAACCTTTCTTCGTAGGACAACCCCCTTAGCTCTGGGACTAGTCTTGTTGCAAACCTTTGCACTGTCTTTAATTTCGTGACGTGCTTGACCAGGTGTGGGTTCCAAACTGGTGCTGCATACTCCAGTATGGGCCTGACGTATATGGTGTACAGAGTCTTGAACGATTCCTTAGTGAGGTAATGGAACGTTATTCTTAGGTTTGCCAGCCGCCCGTATGCTGCAGCAGTTATCTGATTGATGTGTGCCTCAGGAGATGTGTTCGGTATTATACTCACCCCAAGATCTTTTTTCTTGAGTGAGGTTTGCAGTCTTTGGCCTCCTAGACCATACTCTGTCTGCAGTCTTCTTTGTGTGTGTGTGTGTGTATGTGTGTGTGTGTGTGTGTGTGTTTATGTGTGTGTGTGTGTGTGTGTGTGTGTGTGTGTGTGTGTGTGTGTGTGTGTGTGTGTGTGTGTGTGTGTGTGTGTGGTGTATGTGCGTACGTTTGCTCGAATCTCAACTCCTGTCTTGCATCTGATTTACTTCCTTTTAGCCTAATGGGCCCTGTCACATATATTTTTAACTATGTATGCATGCTACCTGCTTCCACAACTGTTGTCAAATGCATTCCACATTCTTACCACCCTGGTGCTGAAATAGAAAGAGTACCATTCAATTACTGACCTCTGAGAAGCCCGACTTGCTACACTTGCTTCTTTTACCAACTCTTCTCGGACTATCATGTTAAGATACTCATTGATCAGCTGTAGTGCATTTCTGTTATACCTGCTTGCTTCTCGATATTTTTTCCCGTGTCTTGTGAGGTACGGAGTCAAATGTTTACTTGCAGTTCAAGAACATGCATTCCACCATCCAGCTTTCTCTCTTGCCTAACTTCCATTATTTACATAAAATTCGATAAATTATACGAGAGAGGATTTGCCATCTCAAACTAGTGCTGGTTGTTGTAAATAAAAACAATTCTCTCCCGGAAATCCACCACTCTATTACTTGTTATATTCTCCATTATCTTATATAACACCCGAAGGTCTTTCAAATTATATTTCGAATACATCATATCAACTTATAAGGCTAGCAAGATTCAGTGTTGTTGGTTTATCTCCTCCTCTCTCTAGAGATGTCTCTGACATGCTGCCCAATCACATATATGACATATGGTCATATATGTGATTGGGCACACCCACACGCATGTGGGTGTGTGTGTGAGTGTTTGTGTATGTGTACTCACCTAGTTGTACTCACCTAGTTGTGTTTGCAGGGGTTGATTCACATCTCCTGGCCCCGCCACTTCACTGGCCGCTACTAGGTCACTCTTCCTGCTCCATGAGCTTTATCATACCTCTTCCTAAAGTTATGCATGAATCTTGCCTCCACTACATCACTTCCCAGACTATTCCACTTCCTGAAAACTCTGACTGAAGAAATACTTCCTAACATCTCTGTGATTCATCTGAATCTTCAACTTCCAACTGTGACCCTTTGTTGCTGTGTCCCATCTCTGGACCCTCCTGTCTCTGTAAACCTTGTCGATTCCTCTCAGTATTTTATATGTCGTTATCATTTCCCCCCTATCTCTCCTGTCTTCCAGTGTCATCATGTTGATTTCCGTTAACCTCACCTCGTAGGACATGCCCCTTAGCTCCGGTACTAGTATTGTTGCAAACCTCTGCACTTTCTCTAGTTTCCTTACGTGCTTGGCGAGGTGTGGGTTCCAAACTGGTGCTGCATACTTCAATATAGACCTAATGTGCACGGTGTACAGGGTCCTGAACGATTCCTTATTGAGATGTCGGAATGCTGTTCTTAGGTTTTGCTATGTGCCTGTACGCTACAGCAGTTATTTGGTTGATGTGCGCCTCGGGAGATGTGTCCGGTGTTATACTCACCCCAAGATCCTTTTCCTTGAGCGAGGTTTGTAGTCTTTGGCCCCCTAGACTGTATTCAGTCAGCGGTCTTATTTGCCCTTCCCCAATCTTTATGACTTTGCACTTGGTGGGGTTGAACTCCAGGAGACAGTTACTGGACCTTCTTGCAGCCTGTTCAGATCCCTTTGTAGTTCTGCCTGGTCCTCGTCGGATTGAATTCTTCTCATCAACTTCACATCGTCTGCAAATAGAGACATTTCTGAGTCTGTTCCTTCCGTCATGTCGCTCATAAATATCAGAAACAGCACCAGTCCTATGACTGACCGCTGTGGAACCCCACTCGTCACAGGCGCCCACTCTGACACCTTGCCAAGTACCATGACTCGCTGTTGTCTTCCTGACAGGTATTCACTGATCCACTGCAGTGCCTTCCGTGTTATTCCTGCCTGGTCCTCCAGCTTTTGCACAATCTCTTGTGTGGAAATGTGTCAAACACCTTTTTACAGTCCACGAAAACGCAATCTACCCACCCTCTCTCCGTTGTCTTACTGCTGTTACCCTGTCATAGAACTCCAGTAGGATTGTGACGCAGGATTTCCCGTCCCTGAAACCGTGCTGACTGTCGCTGATAAGCTCATTCTTTTCTAGGTGCTCCTTGACCTTGCATGCTATACATGTCAGTGACACTGGTCTGTAGTTTAGTGTTTAGTGTCTGTCTCCTTTTTTTAAAAATTGGGACTACATTTGCTGTCTTCCATACCTCAGATAGTCGCCCTGATTAGATAGATGTGTTGAAGATTGTTGTTAGTGGTACACAAAGCACCTATGCTCCCTCTCTCAGGAGCCATGGAGAGATGTTATCCGGCCTCATCGCTTTTGAGGTATCTAGCTTGTTTAACAGCCTCTTCACTTCTTCCTCGGTTGTATGTATTGTGTCCAAAAGTTGATGGTGTACCCCACCTCTCTGTCTTTCTGGAGTCCCTTCTGTCTCCTCTGTGAACACTTCTTTGAGCTTTGGCTTTGTCGTTGGGCCTTCCTTCTTACCTGTGCATATTCATTTCTGGCTCTGCGACTGTTCTCCTTATTCTCCTGGGTTCTTTGCCTTTTATACTTTTTCCATTCTCTAGCACACTTGGTTTTGCCCTCTCTACTCCTTTGGGTACAAACCTCTCCTCAGCTTTTTTGCATATTATTGTCACATATTCCATTATCTCGTTTACTGACTTTCCTGCCAGTGGTCTGTCTCACTGAACCCCGTGCAGGAAATTCTTCATGCCTGTGTAGTCCCCTCTCATGCAGGTTGACTTCATTCGTCCTGCCTTTCCTGCTTCCCTTTCCACATATCTGGGCCCCATGTGCCTCCAGGTTCTCCCATTTGATTTCCTTTTTATTAAAGTCACCCATAATCAGCAGCTTTGTCCTGCTCGCACGAGCAGGACATCATACTCTTGCCGTGGCCTCTTGCTGTTCTGTGGTGGGTTGTACATCACTGCAATTACCACTTTGTAACCTTCAGACTGAAGTGTTCCTATTATGCAGTCTCTTGTTTCTCCTCTATCTCCTCTCTCCAGCTCATCAAAATCCTATTGGTTTTTGATGAGCAGTGCCCTTCCTAAACCCTCTCTGTTCCCTCTGTTTTTTCCTCACGATCTGATATCCCATTGGAAAGATGGCATTAGTTATCATTTCTGTGAGCTTGGTTTCTCTGAGAGCTATGATGTCCGGTGATGCTTATTTGTCTCTTTTGTGCCACTCCTCACACTTATTCCTTATTCCATCAGCATTGGAGTACCATACCTTCAGTTTCTTCTCTAACACTGTGTTCTGGGGGGTTTGTAAGGGTGGGGAACCTGACAGTGTGCTGTGTGATTGTACAGGATAGTGTGGGGTGGGGTCTGTAAGTGTGGATTGTTGTTTGGTTGTGGGATTTTCGGGGTGGTTCTGTGTGTGCTTGCACTTGTTGTTATGCACTGCTCCGGTTGTCCTCTGCTGACTCTATCCTTGTCTCTCTTCCTAGCCCCTTTCATTTCTGTGTCCTCTCCCTCAGCTGCTGTCATTCTGTTCTTGTTCTTTCTCGGTCTAGGAACACCCTCTTGTATGCTGATGATTCCTTCAGTCATGGTTTCTCCTGCAGGATCCTGTTTCACACCATTTGTCTTGAAAATCAGTTTGACAAGCCGATTTCTCCCCTTCAAGTATTCCCCAATTCTCTGATAATTTACTATCTCAGTCATGTTTTCCTTGCCTATTTCACTGATGATGTTTTCAATATCCTGCTTTTCTTCCTGCCATCTTTCATTGTGTGTCCTCTCCTCGCTCTCCTGAAGGACATGAATAAAACTCACTTCTCCCTCTCGTCCTCTTATTGCCTTTTCCTCTGTGTCTTTGGTCCCGTTTGTCCATGGCCATTGTTTCCCTTATTTTTTCCTATATCTCTTGGTAGCATGGTCGTGCCTTTGCATGGGGCCTATCCCCGTCTCCACCTTCTCCCCCTCTCTTACTGCTATCCCTGCTCCCATCATCTCTCCCCCTTCATTACTCGACCCTGCTTGGTGGACTGATAGGGCCTTAGCATAAGTCATGTCTCCTTCCTTTCCATTGGGCTCCTCACTCAGTAGGGGTGTACCTGCTTCAGATGCTATGTCTCTTCTGGGCAATAGCCTTGTGACTCGCTTCAACCAAGTTACCTCGTATTCTAGGGCCCATATCCTGGCTTCTGCAGCTTCAGCTTATGACTCCCATTCTTCTTCTCTGCCACCATCCTCTTCTCCATTTTTGCAGAAATATCACCTAGTTTGCTCTCCCACTCTTGTTGCAACCTTTTACATTGCTCTTCTATCCATTCTTCCTTACCAGAACCATCTTCCTCTGATTCCCTGGCCCTTCGACTTCCTCTTTGAGCCACCATTTTTTTTAATGGGTTAGGTGTTGTAGTGTGTGTGTGCTGTTTGTGTGTGTGCGTGTGGAAGGGGTGGGGGAGTTGTAAAGGGGAAAGAGATGGGGAGAGGGAGGAAGAGGGACAGAGTGATGGAGAGGGGAGAGAGAGTGGGAACGGGGGTAGAGTGTGTGTACTCACCTAGTTGTGGTTGCAGGGGTCAAGTCATAGCTCCTGGCCCCGCCTCTTCACTGGCCGCTACTGTGTATGTGTGTGTAGAGTGTGTATGTGTGTGTGTGTGAAACAGGTAGGAAGAGAGTAGTAGAGAGGGAGAAAGGTGAAGAGAAAGCAGGGTAGAGGAAGAGAGAGGTGGAGAGACAGAGATGTGGAGAGAGAGAGAGTTGGAGAGAAAGAGGGATAAAGAGGGTGGGGGTGGAGGTTAATAGAGAGGGAGAGGTGGAGAGAAAGAGGGGTAGAGGGATTAAGGAGGTAGGGTGGGGAGTTGTAAGGGAGAGAGAGATGGGGAGAGGGAGGGAGGGGGACATGTAGAGTGATGGGGGTTGAGAGAGTTGGAAGGGGGCTAGAGGGAGAGAAAGAGGTGAAGGCAGGGAGGGAGAGATAACAGAAAAGACAAAAGAGGGGATATTTTCCCTTCAATTCTTTCTTTTCTTTCCCCTCACTTTATGTTTGTTTTATTATTCACTAACTGATCAATCGTTATTTCCATCACTTTATGATTGTTTTATTATTCACTACCTCATTTATCTTTATCTCTTATCTCACTGGCTTGGGTCACAGTTATTCTGCTTGAATTTGCAGTTACTGGCTTGTGGCAACCCCACCTACACCCGACACTAGGCCGCCAGCATCTCTCTTCTGGCACTGAATCCACTTTCAAATTGTTTTATATAAATTGTAGCCCTCACCTTACTTTACTGATTTAAGGCAGCTTGTCATTCACTACTCGGGATGATTCACTGACACTGACAGCTTTCGTGATCCTTGTAATGACCTTGGTGAGCCAAAAACCAC
Source organism: Cherax destructor (assembly GCA_009830355.1). Taxonomy (NCBI): domain Eukaryota; kingdom Metazoa; phylum Arthropoda; class Malacostraca; order Decapoda; family Parastacidae; genus Cherax; species Cherax destructor. The sequence continues at coordinate 43,511 of WNWK01007572.1, read as the reverse complement.
TAAAGATTCACGAGCACCATATGATGCTGTTACCCCCGCTGGTGTGTGTGTACTCACCTAATTGTACTCACCTAATTGTGGTTGCAGGGTCGAGACTCAGCTCCTGGCCCCGCCTCTTCGCTGTCCGCTACTGGGTCTCTGCTCTCCCTGCTCCATGAGCTCTATCATACCTCGTCTTAAAACTATGTATGGTTCCTGCCTCCACTATATCTTTCTCTAGACTATTCCACTTCCTGACTACTCTGTGACTGAAGAAATGCTTCCTAACATCCCTTTGACTCATCTGAGTCTTCAGCTTCCAGTTGTGTCCCCTTGTTTCTGTGTTCCCTCTCTGGAACATCCTGTCCCTGTCTACCTTGTCGATTCCCCGCAGTATTTTGTATGTCGTTATCATGTCTCCTCTGACCCTTCTTTCCTCCAGGGTTGTTAGTCCTATTTCCCTCAACCTTTCTTCATAGGACAGACCCTGAGTTGTGGAACTAGCCTTGTCGCAAACCTTTGCACTTTCTCTAGTTTCTTTACGTGCTTGACCAGGTGTGGGTTCCAGACTGGTGCTGCATATTCTAGTATGGGCCTGACGTACACGGTGTACAGTGTCTTGAACGATTCCTTGTTTAGGTAACGGAACGCTAATCTTAGGTTTGCCAGTCGCCCATATGCTGCCGCAGTTATCTGGTTGATGTGTGCCTCCGGAGACGTACTTGGCGTTATACTCACCCCAAGGTCTTTCTCCTTTGCCGAGGTTTGTAGCCCTTGTCCACCTAGCCTGTACTCTGTCAGCGGTCTTCTTTGTCCTTCTCCGATCTTCATGACTTTGCATTTGGTGGGATTGAATTCGAGAAGCCAGTTGCTAGACCAGATGTCAAGCTTGTCCAGGTCTGTTTGAAGTCCTGCTTGGTCCTCTTCCGATGTGATTCTCCTCATTAATTTCACATCATCTGCGAACAGAGACACTTCTGAGTCTATCCCATCCGTCATGTCGTTTACATATACCAAGAATAACACTGGTCCTAGGACTGACCTCTGCGGTACGCCGCTCGTCACAGGCGCCCACTGTGATACCTCATCACGCACCATGACCCGTTGTTGCCTCCCTGTGAGGTATTCCCTGATCCATTCCAGTGCCCTTCCTGTTATACATGCTTGTGTGTGTGTGTGTGTGTGTGTGTGTGTGTGTGTGTGTGTGTGTGTGTGTGTGTGTGTGTGTGTGTGTGTGTGTGTGTTAATAAATATAAGGAAAACGTAGAGGAAAATATATTTTTAAGTCATTCAAAGGTCTACTAAAAGAACATTTTGAAAGCCTAACTAGACAGGTTGGTTAATAGGTTTCAGACATTTCGTCTCAGTTTGGGTATTTAAGGCTGCAGATTCACAAGCATCAGATATGCTCATATCTCTAAACGTGGGATTACGTCAATCTTTCAATATTTTCATGGTGAAAGCTACACACACCTGTCAGTGTATACACAGAAGCCGATAAACATCTTCCGATGCATACATCTTAAGATAAACATACCACTTAATAAATACACGCTGAGATATGATCACATATTGATGTATTCACAATGAGACATGTATGTCTCAGTGTAGACACACCAAGAAATATACGACTTTCGGTGTATACAAAAATATACACACCTCTCGGTGTATGTTCACTGAATGTTTCACACCATCTGAGAGTACTTAAACTGAGAGCCTCACTTTTTGATGTAATACACTGACCTCTCACCTCTCGATGGATAGACATTGAGAGATACACACCGAGATACACACACTCACACATACACTCACATTTCTCGGTGTATGTTGTGCAATGTGCAGAATGTAGATGCAAAAGAATTATGGCAATATTATCGCATTAACTCGCATATTCTTCTCCATGCCATATATATTGCATACCAGACAGACAAGGTTCATTGGCATTTAATATTGCAATGTTATGTATATAAACTACGAAGAGGATAAATACATGCAGAATGCGAAGATAAACAGTTTAAGGAAATGACACATACACTCACCTATAAGGTCCCACTCCCCGTTGGTGATGTACCCACTGATGTCACCTCCTCCTTCATCGTTCATTTGAAGATCAATCTGCAAAAAAACAAAAGTAACGTAAGCGGCCACAGATTGTCAGTAATAAAACGCGATGTCGTGCCGATTAGGTAAAACTTGCGATTTTGGCTTAAATAGCAACGCTCACCTTGCCATATAAGACAAGTGAAAATTTGTGTATGCAATAATTTCGCCAAAATCATTCTGAACATAACGAAAAGAATATATTTCAGCAACCACCCAGGGAGGTACTACCGTCCTGCCAGGTGACTGTGAAACAGAAACCTGAAACTGTTTTACATGATGGTAGGATTGCTGGTGTCTTTTTTCTGTCTCATAAACACGCTGGATAACAGGTATATCTAGCTACTTCTACTTACACTTTAGGTCACACTACACTGGCATACACATGCATATATATACATACACACATCTAGGTTTTTCTTCTTTTTCTTAATAGCTCTTGTTCTTTTTATTTTCTCTATTGTCCATGGGGAAGTGGAAAAGAATCTTTCCTCCGTAAGCCATGCGTGTCGTATGAGGCGACTAAGATGCCGGGAGCAATGGGCTAGTAACCCCTTCTCCTGTACAAATCTACTAAAAACGAGAAGAAGAAAAACTTTATAAAATTGGGTTGTCTGAATGTGCGTGGATGTAGTGCGGATGATAAGAAAGAGATGATTGCCGATGTTATGAATGAAAAGAAGTTGGATGTCCTGGCCCTAAGCGAAACAAAGCTGAAGGGGGTAGGCGAGTTTCAGTGGGGAGAAATAAATGGGATTAAGTCAGGAGTATCTGAGAGAGTTAGAGCTAAGGAAGGGGTAGCAATAATGTTGAAGGATCAGTTATGGAAGGAAAGAGGGAATATAAATGTGTAAATTCAAGGATTATGTGGATTAAAATAAGGGTCGGATGCGAAAAGTGGGTCATAATAAGCGTGTATGCACCTGGAGAAGAGAGGAGGTAGAGGAGAGAGAGATTTTGGGAGATGTTAAGCGAATGTATAGGAACTTTTGAACCAAATGAGAGAGTAATTGTGGTAGGGGACCTAAATGCTAAAGTGGAGAAACATGCAGAGAGGGTGTAGTAGGAAAGTTTGGGGTGCCAGGTGTAAATGATAATGGGAGCCCTTTGATTGAACTTTGTATAGAAAGGGGTTTAGTTATAGGTAATACATATTTTAAGAAAAAGAGGATAAATAAGTATACAAGATATGATGTAGGGCGTAATGACAGTAGTTTGTTGGACTACGTATTGGTAGATAAAAGACTGTTGAGTAGACTTCAGGATGTACATGTGTATAGAGGGCTACAGATATATCAGATCACTTTTTAGTTATAGCTACAGTGGGAGTAAAAGGTAGATGGGATACAAGGAAAATAGAATCAGTAAGTAAAAGAGGTGAAGGTTTATAAACTAAAAGAGGAGGCAGTTAGGGTAAGATATAAACAACTATTGGAGGATAGATGGGCTAGTGAGAGTGTAGGAAATGGGGTCGAAAATGTATGGGGTAGATTTAAAAATGTAGTGTTAGAGTGTTCAGCAGAAGTTTGTGGTTACAGGCGAGTGGGTGCGGAGGGAAGAGGAGCGATTGGTGGAATGATGATGTAAAGAGAGTAGTAAGGGAGAAAAGTTAGCATATGAGAGGTTTTTACAAAGTAGAAGTGATGCAAGGAGGGAAGAGTATATGGAGAGAAAAGAGAGGTTAAAAGAGTGGTGAAGCAATGTAAAAAGAGAGCAGATGAGAGAGTGGGTGAGATGTTATCAGCAAATTTTGTTGAAAATAAGAAAAAGTTTTGGAATGAGATTAATAAGTTGAGGAAGCCTAGAGAACAAATGGATTTGACAGTTAAAAATAGGAGAGGAGAGTTATTAAATGGAGAGTTAGAGGTATCGGGAAGATGGAGAGAATATTTTGAGGATTTGTTAAATGTTGATGAAGACAGGGAAGCTGTGATTTCGTGTGTAGGGGAAGGAGGAATAACATCTTGTAGGAGTGTGGAAGAGCCAGTTGTGGGTGTAGGGAAGTTCGTGAGGCAGTGGGTAGAATGAAAGGGGTAAGGCAGCTGGGATTGATGGGATAAAGATAGAAATGTTAAAAGCAGGTGGGGATATAATTTTGGAGTGGTTGGTGCTATTATTTAATAAATGTATGGAAGAGGGTAAGGTACCTAGGGATTGGCAGAGAGCGTGTATTGTTCCTTTGTATAAAGGCAAAGGGGACAAAAGAGAGTGCAAAAATTATAGGGGAATAAGTCTGTTGAGTGTACCTGGTAAAGTGTATGGTAGAGTTATTATTGAAAGAATTAAGAGTAAAACAGAAAGCAGGATAGCAGATGAACAAGGGGCTTTAGGAAAGGTAGGGGTGTGTAGACCAAGTGTTTACAGTGAAACATATAGGTGAACAGTATTTGGATAAGGGTAAAGATGTTTTTGTGGCATTTATGGATTTGGAAAAGGCGTATGATAGGGTAGATAGGGGGCAATGTGGCAGATGTTGCAGGTGTATGGAATAGGAGGAAGGTTACTGAAAGCAGTGAAGAGTTTTTATGAGGATAGTCAGGCTCAGGTTAGAGTGTGTAGGAGGGAAGGGACTATTTCCCAGTAAAAGTGGGCCTTAGACAAGGATGTGTGATGTCACCGTGGTTGTTCAATATATTTATAGATTGGGTTGTAAGAGAAGTGAATGCGAGGGTCTTGGCAAAAGGTGTTGGGCTAAAAGATAAAGAAGCAAATACAAAGTGGGAGTTGTCACATTTGCTTTTGCTGATGACACTGTGCTTTGGGAGATTCTGAAGAGAAGCTGCAGAGGTTGGTGGATGAATTTGGTAGGGTGTGTAAAAGAAGAAAATTGAAAGTGAATATAGGAAAGAGTAAGGTGATGAGGATAACAAAAAGAATAGGTGACGAAAGATTGGATATCAGATTGGAGGGAGAGAGTATGGAGGAGGTGAATGTATTCAGATATTTGGGAGTGGACATGTCGGCGGATGGGTCTATGAAGGATGAGGTGAATCATAGAATTGATGAGGGAAAAGGGTGAGTGGAGCACTTCGAGTCTGTGGAGACAAAGAACCTTGTCCATGGAAGTAAAGAGGGAATGTATGAGAGTATAGTTATACCAACGCTCTTATATGGGTGTGAAGCATGGGTGATGAATGTTGCAACGAGGAGAAGGCTGGAGGCAGTGGAGATGTCATGTCTGAGGTCAATGTGTGGTGTGAATATAATGCAGAGAATTCGGAGTTTGGAAATTAGGAGGAGGTGCGGGATTACCAAAACGATTGTTCAGAGAGCTGAGGAGGGGTTGTTGAGGTGGTTTGGACATGTAGAGAGAATGGAACGAGACAGAGTGACTTCGAGAGTGTATAAATCTGTAGTGGAGGGAAGGCGGGGTAGGGGTCGGCCTAGGAAAGGTTGGAGGGAGGGGTAAAGGAAGTTTTGTGTGCGAGGGCTTGGACTTCCAGCAAGCATGTGTGAGCGTATTTGATAGGAGTGAATGGAGGCATATGGTTTTAATACTTGACGTGCTGTTGGAGTGTGAGCAAAGTAACATTTATGAAGGGATTCAGGGAAACCGGCAGGCCGAACTTGAGTTCTGGAGATGGGAAGTACAGTGCCGGCACTCTGAAGGAGGGGTGTAAATGTTGCAGTTTTATAACTGTAGTGTAAAGCACCCTTCTGGCAAGACAGTGATGGAGTGAATGATGATGAAAGTTTTTCTTTTTCGGGCCACCTTGCCTTGGTGGGAATCGGCCGATGTGTTAATAAAAAAAAAAATAGTGTTTGTTTATTATTAAATTAATGTTAAAGTATCTAAAATATATTTAGTTGGGTTAGGCTAAATTAAATTGAGCTTGTTGTAATAAGCGCAATATATATATATATATATATATATATATATATATATATATATATATATATATATATATATATATATATATATATATATATATATATATATATATATATATATATATATATAGGTATATCAATAACACTGCGACTAGCCGGGGAATCGAACCCATGTTGTTTTTAGCCCGCATCATGGTGAGTGAAAATTCCACGACGCTTTAACCCACAGAACCATACAATCCTTCAAGAATCATGCACCCAGCAGAGCTAGGTGTTGCACTGTGATCCGAGGACATACGATGGTGTGGGTGCCTCTGAGCTAATTTCATTATTCTCCACGTTTGGTGTACTAGCCTCGACAAGCAGTATGTATCGTATTGTAACCAGGAACGAGTGGTATTGTAACCAGGAACGAGTGGTATTGTAACCAGGAACGAGTGGTATTTAATCAATAACAACACTGCGACTAACCGGGGGATGGAACCTGTCTTGTTTTAGCCCGCCTACTGGTGAGCTAAAATTCCACGATGCTCTAACCCAAGGGAACCATACAATCCTACAAGAATCACGCACCCACCAGAGTTAGAAACCCACACCATCTACAAGAATCACGCACCCACCAGAGTTAGAAACCCACACCATCTACAAGAATCACGCACCCACCAGAGTTAGAAACCCACACCATCTACAAGAATCACGCACCCACCAGAGTTAGAAACCCACACCATCGTATGTCCTCAGATGATGGTACAACACCAAGCTCTGCTGTGAATCTTGATCATGGTACAACACCAAGCTCTGCTGTGAATCTTGATCATGGTACAACACCAAGCTCTGCTGTGAATCTTGATCATGGTACAACACCAAGCTCTGCTGTGAATCTTGATCATGGTACAACACCAAGCTCTGCTGTGAATCTTGATGATGGTACAACACCAAGCTCTGCTGTGAATCTTGATCATGGTACAACACCAAGCTCTGCTGTGAATCTTGATCATGGTACAACACCAAGCTCTGCTGTGAATCTTGATCATGGTACAACACCAAGCTCTGCTGTGAATCTTGATCATGGTACAACACCAAGCTCTGCTGTGAATCTTGATGATGGTACAACACCAAGCTCTGCTGTGAATCTTGATCATGGTACAACACCAAGCTCTGCTGTGAATCTTGATCATGGTACAACACCAAGCTCTGCTGTGAATCTTGATGATGGTACAACACCAAGCTCTGCTGTGAATCTTGATCATGGTACAACACCAAGCTCTGCTGTGAATCTTGATCATGGTACAACACCAAGCTCTGCTGTGAATCTTGATCATGGTACAACACCAAGCTCTGCTGTGAATCTTGATCATGGTACAACACCAAGCTCTGCTGTGAATCTTGATCATGGTACAACACCAAGCTCTGCTGTGAATCTTGATCATGGTACAACACCAAGCTCTGCTGTGAATCTTGATCATGGTACAACACCAAGCTCTGCTGTGAATCTTGTAGGTATTGTCCCGTGGGTTAGCCTCGTGGAATTTTCGCTCACCACTTTACCAGGAACACTCAACAGACTTATTCCTATAATTTTTACACTGTCTTTTGTCCCCTTTGCCTTTATACAAAGGAACTAGACACGCTCTCTGCCGGTCCCTAGCTACCTTACCCTCTTCCATACATTTTTTAGATAAAAACACTAACCACTCCAAAACTATATCCCCACCTGCTTTTAACATTTATATCTTTATCTCATCAATCCCAGCTGTTTTACCTCCTTCCATTCTACCCACTGCCTCACGCACTTCCCTCACACTCACAGCTGGTTCTTCCCCACTCCTACAAGATGTTATTCCTCCTTGCCCTATACATGAAATCACAGCTTCCCTGTCTTCATCGACATTTAACAATTACTTAAAATATTCCCTCCATATTCCCAATACATCTAACTCTCCGTTTAATAACTCTCCTCTCCTATTTTTAACTAACATATCCATTCGTTCATTAGGCTTTTTCAACTTATTAATATCACTCCAAAACTTTTTCTTTGTTTCAACAAAATTTGTTGATAACATCTCACCCACTCTCAATTGCTCTCTTTTTACATTGCTTCACCACTCTCTTAACCTCTCTTTCTCTCTCCATATACTCCTCCCTCCTTGCATCACTTCTACTTTGTAAAAAAACACTCATATGCTAACTGTTTTTCTCTTACTACTCTCTTTACATCATCAGTCTACCTAAAAAAATATATATATATATATATATATATATATATATATATATATATATATATATATATATATATATATATATATATATATATATATATATATATATATGTCGTGCCGATTAGGTAAAACTGGTCAATTAGCAAGAACTCATCTAAAATTAAATCCTTTCTGAAATTTTCTCTTATACGTTTAAAGATATATTTTTCATTTATGTTAATGTAAGAATTTATAATTTTGTACCAAGAGAAACTTTGAAAACCTACCTAACCTTATCACAACAAGCGCAATTTAATTTAGCCTAACCCAACTAAATATATTTTAGATACGTTAACATTAATTTAATATTAAACAAACACAATTAAATATATTTTTTCGTTATGTTCAGAATGATTTTGGCGAAATTATTGCATACACAAATTTTCACTTTATATGGCAAGAAGAGCGTTGCTATTTAAGCCAAAATCGCAAGTTTTACCTAATCGGCACGACATATATATATATATATATATATATATATATATATATATATATATATATATATATATAAATATAATATATATATATATATATATATATATATATATATATATATATGGAATTAATGAGCCTAGAACCCAAGTGCTAATGTTTCAATGAGGTAGAGATCTTAAATGGTAGTACCGTAGTTCATTACCTTGGCGACTAGAAGACCCTGATATAAACCTCTAAACTAGAATCACGAGAACAGAAGCAGAGAAGAAGAGAGAGAGAGATAGATAGATAGAAGAGAGTAGAGGAGAGAGAGGAGAGAGGAGAGAGAGAGAGAGAGAGAGAGAGAGAGAGAGAGAGAGAGAGAGAGAGAGAGAGGAAGAGAGAGAGAGAGAGAGCATTTAAATGAATATACACACATTTTAAATTGCTAAAAAAATGTATAAATAATGTATATATATACGAACAAGGAGAGGTGCTTGAATAAGCTCGTGGCTTACAATTCCTGATGAAAAGGAGGTTTAAGTACCGGCTGACGACCTTATCGCAGTGTTCCACACTCCTAATCATAGAAAGCATTAACTACTTGACACACCATAGTATTCACAAACCAAACCATCTCGTGCATTATTATTCAAGTCAAGTATTAAATACGTATAAATAAAATTTTATTAATATAAACAGATGGTCTTTGAACATCACATCCTTAAGTCAAAACAGAGAACACGTGTGATTAGCCATAAAGAAATCATTTCAGCTTCCCTCATTCACAGACCTAACATCACGCCTTTAAAAGAAGGCGTATTGCTAGTTCTAACGAATCGATACGTAGATATATGTGGACAAATATATAATGTTATTATTAATAATAACAGTGTTCCATGAAGCTTTTATAGAAAAATACAAGTTTGAGTTTACATCGAAACATTAATTTCTTGGCATAATTTTGCAATGAGTTTAATATTAAGGAAATTTCTTCATAAATATATATGCATTTAGGTCATTACCATATACAGAGAACGTTCATAAAGGGGGCATAGGTTTGTTAGTGTTATACTTTTTTTGAAATGGAAATGGGATAGTAATTCCCTGTGCTTGACAAGTTTCCGTGAAATCTTTACTGTAGAATTGGTGTTCTAACAAAAAAACCTCGATATTATGAGCTAAATTAAGATAAGTGTTCGAGTATTAGATGATTATAACCTCGAAACGCTATCATTTTTTTTACTAAGCCTTTGTGTTAGGGTTGCCATAATACTACCACACCGCTGCCTCTTTATTCTTTTTTTCATAATACCCGGATTTTCTCATTAAAGCTTAGATCCTTGTGTTTTTATATTGGTTTTCTTTTATTTTGGCCACGTGAAGTATCCTCGGTGATCCTAAAAAGCTTTGCGAAGCAATTTCCCGTTTAAATTTTTGCCATATACATAATATACATAATACTGCGACTGGCCGGGAATTGAACGCCAGATATTTTAGCGTCTCCCAGGAAGCAAGCCAAAATTCCAAGACGTCTTAGTTCAATCGGCCATCAATGCTTCAACCATCAGGTAACAAATACCTCTGGATATGTTACCCCTGATGCTAAAACTACATACGTGGCTATGGAAGCTAAAGAACTAATGTCATTCTCCTCCCGTTCCTGGATGCATTCTTATTATATATATATATATATATATATATATATATATATATATATATATATATATATATATATAAAAAGGATGGGTGGTAGGAGAAGTGGAATATTCAAATGGCTTCGGGAAAAAAATCCAAATATTCTTCCTTGAAGCCTATTCATCCACTTCTCCGAGGCTATGGGTCCTACAATTTGCACCAGAGGTGGACCCCATCCTATATATATATGTATATGTATATGTATATATATATATATATATATATATATATATATATATATATATATATATATATATATATATATATATATATATATATATATGTCGTGCCGATTAGGTAAAACTTGCGATTTTGGCTTAAATAGCAACGCTCATCTTGCCATATAAGACAAGTGAAAATTTGTGTATGCAATAATTTCGCAAAAATCATTCTGAACATAACGAAAAAAATATATTTCACTGTGTTTGTTTATTATTAAACTAATGTTAACGTATCTAAAATATATTTAGTTGGGTTAGGCTAAATTAAATTGCGCTTGTTGTAATAAGGTTAGGTAGGTTTTCAAAGTTTCTCTTGGTACAAAATTATAAATTTTTACATTAACATAAATGAAAACAAATATATCTTTAAATGTATAAGAGAAAAATTTAGAAAGGACTTAATTTTAAATGAGTTCTTGCTAATTGACCAGTTTTACCTAATCGGCACGACATATATATATATATATATATATATATATATATATATATATATATATATATATATATGCAAAAAGATCACAGTAAACAGGTGATATCAAAATATGCAAGACAACTACTATGAAAAATATAAGAATTCCAAGCGCGTTCGTGACTACTCACATTATCAAGGAACTATAGTTCCTTGATAATGTGAGTAGTCACGAAAGCGCTTGAATTCTTCTATTTTTCATAGTGGTTGCTTCATATATATATATATATATATATATATATATATATATATATATATATATATATATATATATATATATATATATATATATATATATAAACTACATAACAAGTGATTCTGAACCATTAACAGAACTGCGGCTTGGCCAGGACTCGATCCTTCGGTCCTATGCCCAGACCCGTGGAACTGAACAAGTACGCATCACTATCCATTGCACCAGGTGGTCCAATGGATAGAGTGATGCGTACTTTGTTTAGTTCACATGGGGCTGAGCAGGGGAACGCAGTTCTGTTAATGATATATATATATATATATATATATATATATATATATATATATATATATATATATATATATATATATATATATATATATATATATATATATATATATATATATGTATATGTATATAAGAATAAAATACAATGTGGGAGTTGTCACACTTGCTTTTTGCTGATGACACTGTGCTTTTGTGAGATTCTGAAGAGATGTTGCAGAAGTTGGTGGATGAGTTTGGAAGGGTATGTGAAAGAAGAAAATTGAAAGTGAATATAGAAAAGAGTAAGGTGATGAGGATAACAAAAATATTACGTGACGATAGACTGGATATCAGATTGGAGGGAGAGAGTATGGAGGAGGTGAATGTATTCAGATATTTAGGAGTGGACGTGTCAGCAGATGGGTCTAAGAAGGATTAGGTGAATCATAGAATTGATGAGGGGAAAAAGGTGAGTGGTGCACTTAGAAGTATGTGGAGACAAAGAACTTTGTCCCTGGAAGTAAAGAGGGGAATGTATAAGAGTATAGTTATACCAACACTCTTATATGGGTGTGAAGCATGGGTGATGAATGTTGCAACGAGGAGAAGGCTGGAGGCAGTGGAGATGTCATGTGTGAGGGCAATGTGTGGTGTGAATATAATGCAGATAATTCGTAGTTTTGGAAATTAGGAGGAGGTGCGGGATTACCAAAACTATTATCCAGAGAGCTGAACGAAACAGAATAACTTCGAGAGTGTATAAATCTGTAGTGGAGGAAAGGCGGGGTAGGGGTCGGCCTAGGAAAGGTTGGAGGGAGGGGGTAAAGGAGATTTTGTGTGCGAGGGGCTTGGACTTTCAGCAAGCATGTGTGAGCGTATTTGATAGGAGTGAATGGAGATAAATGGTTTTTAATACTTGACGTGCTGTTGGAGTGTGAGCAAAGTAACATTTATGAAGGGATTCAGGGAAACCGGCAGGCCGGACTTGAGTCCTGGAGATGGGAAGTACAGTAACTGCACTCTGAAGGAGGGGTGTTTATGTTGCAGTTTTATAACTGTAGTGTAAAGCACCCCTCTGGCAAGACAGTGATGGAGTGAATGATGATGAAAGTTTTCCTTTTTCGGGCCACCCTGCCTTGGTGGGAATCGGCCGATGTGTTAATAAAAAAAATATATTTGTGAAGAACATTTAACCCTACAGGTCGCTGATGTGTATAAAGCCGCTATGTCATTTGCACAGGACTTAGCAAGGGGTTTCGCCGGTTTAAGGCCACAACACTTAAAACAAATGCTCATTCCAGGACTTGGTGATGTTTCAGAGATGCTGTTGTTTGAACTCACCAAATGTTTCATTGTGTGCCTGGCTGGCAGTGTCCCGGAGGCCTTTAGAACCCTCTTCATTGGTGCCTCACTCTGTGCCCTCCGGAAAAAAGGATGGTGAAATCAGGCCCAATGCAGTGGGCAATACCCTTCAGCGCCTAGTCGTCAAGGCTTCAGTAAGAATGGTGAGTCAAGAGGCTGCCACAATGTTGAAACCAACTCAGCTCATTTTTGGTGTTCAACTAGGCTGTGAAGCAGGTGCCCCGCAGCACCAGTATACTTCAACAACATGTCAGATGAAAAAGCGTCGTGAATTTTCTCTTATGATGAGGCGGGCTAAAACAACACGGGTTCGATCCCCCGGCTAGTCGCAGTGTTGTTATTGATTAAATACCACTCGTTCGTGGTTACAATACGATATATACTGCTTGCGGAGGCTAGTACACCAAACGTGGAGTAGAATGAAATTTGCTGAGTCACCCACACCACCGTATGTCCTCGGGTCATGGTAAAACACCTAGCCCTGCTCTTCATATAATTAGGCATTCATATTATCTGGTATCTGCCATCCCATATATTTTTTATAAATACAATTTATATGAATATGAACACATGAATTTATATTAGTTTAAAAGATATGATATCAATTTTGAGTTATCCTCATAATCTGCATATAATCCAACGTTTATATGTTAGTTATCTATTTAATTTTAGAGGAAAACCACGCATTCTTGAAATTACTTTTGTCTATAGAATCTCTACTCATTTTTTTACAGTAACTGGATTTTTTTATATGTTATATTTTTAGTCATACACATTTTAATGGAAAAAAAATCCTTGCCTCATATATGAGAATCGTCTTATTCGTAACTTCATGAGTGTATCTCAGTACTATACAAGGATATATACAACAAGAGGTGTGAATCTGAGTGTACATACACTGAGAATTTACTTTAATCCGTATTTTAGGGACGATAGTGAACGTGTAAAATGTATTATTAATAGGCTATCGCGTAGTCGATAGACCTTAAGCCCAATTAACCAAGCAATACCTACTCATGGATATATGGATGGAGAGGTTTATATCTCAATGTATGCACGCAGAGGTTACTTTAATCCCTGTTTTAAGGTTCAAAGTATAGGTGATATACAGCCTTAACGACCCTCGTGTAGCCGATTGGATTCAAATATCATAAACCAACCAATTCCCATAAAACTGTCTGGAATGATTTAATAGACGTTAAAAGGTACCTCGTTAAAAACTCTATGTAATCGACTGAATTCAAATATATTGGCCTTGTGAAAATTATTCTACGGAAACGTTTATAGTGTAAGCTTAAGGAACCCTTAACATATTCCTTGTATAAAATATTTGTCATATTAGACAGATTTAAGCAATTATATATAGAGATCTAATGTAAGTAGGATTAGGTAAATTAGTAGAATTAGATAAAATAGTTAGTGTTTCGAATTTGAATGTAGGCAGATGAGAGAAGCTAGTAATCAGTTACATACCAGAACTCAGAGGTAACACGTATCACGCAAGTTTAGCAGAACACCGGCAGAAACTCACAAGGACTGAAGAACTACTTAAATTATAGAGCTTCTTCAAACATAAAGGGGTACGACAATTATGCTGACCGTTCCAGTCAGCATAATTGGCCATTTTTTCTGTTGGAACGCGAGTTGGAAGTTCAAGGGACGAAGGTGAATGGAACATCACCGGACGTTCGCTTTCCCAGAGGTATTGAGTGTAGGACACATCACACCTCATCATTATTGGTGAGTTAATTTGCCGTTGTAGATAGGTGATATACAATATTATTCGCAAATGTTACGGGGTATTTTTGTGGAATTCAGTGTATGAGCCATTTGTAAGTCTGGGAGATGACCCGGGGTGTCCGTGTCAATGGTTCTTGCTGGAGGCAGCTTGCAAATTGGCAGTTCGCGCCGATGGTCCTCGACTATAACCCAACAGGCCTCTAGTAAATGGTATTATTGTTTACGAGAATTTAAAATTAAGAGTTTTCCACCGGAGGGTAATTCAGGATGTTCTAAATATATGAAATTTTAAAAGAGATTAAATGGAACATGTATTTTCACCAAAAAACATAATTTGGTTTACCGTTTTCCGGTTAATTCCGAAAGGCACATCTTTGCTGATTTAAATTGCTGACGGCAACGTCGAATAGTTTATTATAATACGGGTTAAAGTAGCATCGGTGAATTTAGTAAAATAGTGATGAAGTTATATTAAAATATGAATATTACATATATAATATATTTTTTTACTAATAATAGTAATAGAACGAATACAGTAGTAGTAGCAATAGTAGTAATAATAATAAAATTAATAATAATAATAATAATAATAATATATTGACAATAATAACAGAAATAATAATAATAATAATAATAATAATAATAATAATAATAATAATAATAATAATAATAATAATAATAATAATAATAATAGTGACAATAATAGCAGAAATAATAATAATAACAATACTCAGACTGTATGCAGAGTCTGAGAATTAAAACTTTATACAGCTGCAGAATAGAGGTCGAATTTCTGACTTATACACCTACATAAAATCATTAGCTTCCAGCATGTTCAAAGATTTTATATCAAACATATCAAAGAGAGAAGCCGTATAACGTATAGTAGATTTTTTTATATAGAGAAGTCATTTGCAAAGTGATTAGGATATGAAAAAATGTCTCTTGAGATTTAAGAGATTCTATTGGGAACAGATTCTTAGAGAGGTAATGATATAAGGAAACTCACTTGGGAGCCACCTTGACTCCAGGTGTATGGGGAAGCCATAAGAACATAAGAATGGAGGAACACTGCAGAAGGCCTACTGGCCCATACAAGTGATGCTAACTGCATGGACGAGCAGCTATGAACCTATGTGTGTGAAGTAGCCACCGTGACACTCTGACCACAAGCGTCTGAGGAAGCGGTGATGCCTCTGTCGATTATAATACGTAACGTTCTAGAAAAGCTAAAAAATTAAAATAAGCAGGCCCAGAGAAAGTTTTTATTGGACAACGTTTCGCTCCCTGTAGAGTTTTATCAAATACATAGAGCGATACTGTCACAAATAACGTTTGCTCTGCCCCTGCGCTTCTTCAGCAGTTCACCTGCATTGTATCCAGTTATAAGCTCAATATCTTTATTTATACTTACAGTTGTCGAATTAAATATTATCACTTCTCTAGTCTATTATATTATTACTCATTACTTTTAATATTCAAATAATATTTTAAAGCCCCTTCCTTAGTCTTCTGTTCTCTAGTCGTTCTCTCATTAACATCGACCTTGTACTAAGCATCGCGTTTTCCTTTCAATCTTTCCATTTTTTCGCTTTTTATCTTTTAGCGCTTCTATTTGATTATAATAATAATAATCGCCTTTTATTTCTCTCTTTAAATCTGCTCGAGGTTTTCATGAGAAGTAAAATGTTTATGGATAATTTAAAATGTTTCTTAACCCCCACCGCTCTTGGTGGAATTAAGGCTTAATTACTTTCATCTTAATTCATTAAAAAACTGATGTTGGCCTAGCGTACATGGTATCAAAAGCAAAATTTATCTACGAATGGTCATGGAGATCTCTACATCTTCTACAGCCATATATTTTACCAATTATTTTGCTCCGATTCGAAAAATATGTTTTGTTCTCGTAGCATCCATTGGAATCTTGATTTCAAGCAGCCTTGTCAGAATACTCGACAGAGATGTCTTTAAATCAGCGCAACAACTTCCTTCAAAACACTGTACTCGTACAGTGATTCCCAACTCTGCCCATCCCTTCCAGAACTTCCTGAACGCGTCACAACTCTCCACGGATTTTCAAGGTTTTTCAAAGGCTTAGTGATTACACACACTCCCTCCATCCTTCTCAAAACTTTCTCAACAATCCTCAACACTGTACATAGCTTTTCCCAAACTTTCTCATTCTTCCCCAAGCTTCATCATCCTTCCCAAACCCTGAATCTTTCTTCTTTTCTTCCAAGGTGTTGCCTCTGTACCAGCAGTTTATAAATGATAAGCAGTTCGGCTTTAAGCACAAGACACACTTTGAAAATTAAAATTCGTCAACGTATATTTTAGAAGACAGTAAGCCCTGCCCTTGTCTCCGAAGATTGGTTGAAGAAGAAGGAAATCTGAGAAGGTTGTGTTAAAATAACACCTGGAACCATTGTTTCAATGCATAGAAAAGTTACAATGCCTTAGCTGGAACAATACTTCACTTACTGCGCTTCTACTACTGCTACTATTACTACTACTATTATGATTACTTCTACTATTACTACTACTACCAATACTAATACTGCTCTTGCTACTACTACTGCTACTTTTACTATTACTAATATTACTACTACTATTACTATTATTACTGATATTACTACTACTAGTACTGTTATTACTACTACTACTATTACTTCTGTTGTTATTTCTATTATTATTAATGTTACTACTACTAATACTACTATTATTATTGCTGCCATTACTACAACTAAAATTAATTCCATTATTCCATTGCTACTGCTACTACTAAAATCTTTCCCTTTCTTTCTTCACAAGGTTAAGATCCGAGGTGAGGTCCACCCTGTTAACCTACCTGTAACTGTCCCCTCCCTCTTGCAGACGTGTCTTCTGGTGTTCTCTGCCTTTCTCTAGCCTAGTTGTGACATGCTAATCAACCAGGACATCCAAGATATCATCTTTATTTCCGAATTATTTGTGAGTTGTTTCAGTGGTTTAACGTATTATTATTATTATAACAATATCAGTTTTCTATATTATAACGCATGTATATCAGTCAACACAAGAAGCTCAAACTTTCGACCTCAAGTTTAGAGCTTGATATTTTGTTATCTCGTATTTGCATGTGTTCGTGAAGTCTTATAAGAAGCTGTGCAAGGCAAAATTAAGGCCTTAGTGAGCAAGGAAGAGTTGCGGTGGTGCGAGTGACGTGTGTGAGTTGAGCACTCTAGGCAAAATTCTCCGAATACCATTATAACTTGTGTCGGCCGCTCTGCTTGTTTAGGTGCACGGAAGGAGTCGAACTTGCCGGGCCCCTCTTTCTTCCTCACTCGGGCAACTTTTACCAAGAGATGAAGGAAAGAGGGGAGTGAGGTGGGGGTAAATCTACGCGTGTTATGAAGTTGGTGGAAGCGCGATAATTTACAAGTTTAAGAAAATGCAGTAAGAGCTGGATGAATTTTGGAGGAGTTAAGCCAATTAGTGAGGGAGTAAACGTCTCAACTCAGGGGCTGGGTTCCAGCCATCGCAAGTGGCACTGGCTTTTTTTTTTTTTGCAAGATATGCAGCCCCCAAGGCAATTACTCAATTAAGTCATTTTCATGTAAATTAAGACACCCTCCAGTGTCGGGTTTCTGCTGAGCCAGTTAAGGTTCGCTGGAATACTTGAGGGAGTCAGTTCCCTGCTTGAAAGATCACATTGTAAGGGAAACGCTGCAGCAGGCTCACTAACCCCTGCTAGGCAGGTCCTTTTCATATACAAGTATTCTCACGCGTATATTCGTCTAACCTCTTTAAAGCTATGACGTCATTATGTGGAATAATGAAATGATCGGTTCGATTCCGTTAGAGTTGAGAAACTGAGAATAAGAATTGTAAAAGCTGAATAAAGTTCATACGCACACACACACACACACACACACACACACACACATACACACACACGCACACACACACACACACACACACACACACACACACAGGACAGAGCAAGACTAAGGGATATGTCAGATTACCGGAATGTGTATCTCGACTGCGACAGAACACGAGAAGACAGAAACTGAAAGAGAGTGTACAGATACAAAAGGAGGAAAGAGAGATGGACAGGAGAACCCAGACTCAGGAGGAAGCTCAAATACCTTCAGATGTCCCCCAACCTGGACAACCCCAATGCAACCAAACAATCTAAACTAAAACACACATGCCATACCCAATGCTTCCACCCACCTCATTACAAACTCCACCTTCACACCAACCACCCATAGTTCCTCATCAGGTCTCCCACTTTCCCAACCCCAACGTACCCCCCTGACTACGGTTTTAGAAAAGAAGTTAAAGGTTTGGTATACAAATGCAGATGGTATAACAAATAAATGTGAGGAGTGGCATGAAAGAATAAAGGAGACATCCCCAAACATAATAGCACTCACAGAAACGAAACTCACCAGGATGATAACAGATGCAATCTTTCCACCCGGATATCAAATCCTCAGGAAAAATAGAGTTAGCAGAGGGGGAGAAGGAGTTGCACTGCTCATTAAGAACCAGTGGGGATTTGAGGAAGTGGAAGGAATGGATGGAATGGGCGAAAGGGACAACATAGTAGGAACAATCCAGTCTGAGGGCCATAAGGTGGTAATTGGTGTAATGTACAAACCGCCACAGAACTGCAGGAGGTCAAGAGAAGAATACGACGAGAGCAACAGAGCAATGGTAGACACACTAGCCGAGGTGGCCAGAAGAGCCCACACAGGGAGAGCAAAGTTGCTAGTTATGGGTGATTTCAATCACAAAGAGATTGATTGGGAAAACCTGGAGCCCCACTTGGGTCCTGAATCATGGATGTGGTACTGGAAACCCTCATGCATCAACATGTTAGAAACACTACCAAAGAGAGAGGTAAGGATGATCCAGCAAGACTGGACCTAGTATTCACCTTGAGTAGTTCGGACATCGAGTATATCACGTATGAAAGGCCCCTTGGAGCTAGTGATCATTTCGTTTTGTGTTTTGATTATATAGTTGATCTACAAGTGGAGAGGGGAGCAGGAATAGGAAGGGAGAAACGAAACTACAAAAGGGGGGACTACACAGGCATGAGGAACTTCCTACAAGACGTTCAGTGGGAGAGAGAATTGGCAGGAAAACCAGTAAAAGAAATGATGTAATATGTGACAACCAAAAGCAAAGAGGCAGAGGAGAGGTTTGTCCCCAAGGGAAACAGAAGTAATGGGAAGACCAGAACGAGTCCTTGGTTCACCCAAAGGTGTAGGGAGGCAAAAACTAAGTGCACTAGAGAATGGAAAATGTACAGAAGACAAAGGCAGAACGAATATGCACAGGTAAGAAGGGAGGCTCAGCGATAAAACGAAAATGATATAGCATCAAATGTCAAGTCTGACCTGAAGCTATTGTATAGCCACATCAGGAGGAAAACAACAGTCAAGGACCAGGTAATCAGGCTGAGGAAGGATGGTGGGAAGTTCACAAGAAACGACCAAGAGGTATGTGAGGAGCTCAACATGAAATTTAAAGAAGTCTTTACAAAGGAGACAGGAAGGACTCCAGGAATTCAGAATAGGGAGGTATACCAACAAGTGCTGGATGAAATACACACAACCGAGGAGGAAGTGAAGAAGCTGCTATGTGAACTCGATACCTCAAAAGCAGTGGGACCTGACAACATTTCTACGTGGGTCCTTAGAGAGGGAGCAGAGATGTTGAGTGTGCCACTAACAAAAATCTTCAACACATCCATTGAAACTGGGCAACTACCTGAGGTGTGGAAGATGGCAAATGTAGTCCCAATTTTTAAGAAAGGAGACAGACATGAGGCATTAAATTACAGACCTGTGTCACTGACGTGTATAGTATGCAAAGTCATGGAGAAGATCATCAGGAGGAGAGTGGGGGAGCACCTAGAAAGACAAACTTATAAACGACAACCAGCACGGTTTCAGGGAAGGAAAATCCTGTGTCACAAACCTACTGGAGTTTTATGACAAGTAACAGAAGTAAGACACGAGAGAGAGAGAGAGGTGGATAGATTGCATTTTCTTGGACTGCAAGAAGGCGTTCGACACAGTTCCTCACAAGAGGTTAATGCAAAAGCTAGAGGATCAGGCACACGTAACAGGAAAGGCACTGCAATGCATCAGAGAATAACTGACAGGGAGGCAACAACGAGTCATGGTACGTGACGAGGTGTCAGATTGGGCACCTGTGACGAGTGGGGTTCCACAAGGGTCAGTCCTGGGACAGGTACTGTTTTTGGTATATGTGAATGACATAACGGAAGGATAGACTCAGAAGTGTCCCTGTTTGCAGATGATGTGAAGTTAATGAGAAAAATTAAATCAGTCGAGGATCAGGCAGGACTACAAAGAGACCTGGACAGACTACAAGCCTGGTCCAGTAACTGGCTCCTTGAATTTAACCCTGCCAAATGTAAAGTCATGAAGTTCAAGGAAGGGCAAAGAAGACCGCAGACAGAGTATAGTCTAGGTGGCCAAAGACTGCAAACCTCACTCAAGGAAAAAGATCTTGGGGTGAGTATAATACCGAGCACATCTCCTGAGGCACACATTAATAAGATAACTGCTGCAGCATACGGGCGGCTGGCAAACCTAAGAATAGTGTTCCAATACCTCACTAAGGAATCGTTCGAGCCTCTGTACACCATATACGTCAGGCCCATACTGGAGTATTCAGCACCAGTTTGGAACCCACACCTGGTCAAGGACGTCAAGAAATTAGAGAAAGTGCAAAGGTTTGCAACAAGACTAGTCCCAGAGCTAAGGGGATTGTCCTACGAAGAAAGGTTAAGGGAAATCGGCCTGACGACACAAGAGGACAGGAGGGTTAGGGGAGACATGATAACGACATATAAAATACTGCGAGGAATAGATAAGGTGGACAGAGACAAGATGTTCCAGAGAGGGGACACAGAAACAAGGGGTCACAATTGGAAGTTGAAGACCCCAATGAGTCAAAGGGATGTTAGGAAGTATTTCTTCATTCATAGAGTTGTCAGGAAGTGGAATAGCCTAGAAAGTGACGTAGTGGAGGCAGGAACCATACATAGTTTTAAGACGAGGTTTGATAAAGCTCATGGAGCTGGGAGAGAGAGGACCTAGTAGTAATCAGTGAAGAGGCGGGGCCAGGAGCTATGAATCGACACCTGCAACCACAAATAGGTGAGTACACACACACACCTAAATACATATGAGAACGATGAAACTAACTTCCCCACCCGATGCACTGAAATAGATTACAGTCCTGCTGAGGAATATTGTTGAGCACTTGCCTTAGTTTATAGCTACACTTTAATTAAGTATATCATGCTCCATGAACTATGATGCAGGGGCTGCCTATTTCCTTCCACCACGAATATTTATCCCCCATAATTTAACTATAAAATATTTGTCTAGCACAATGTATTTTTTTTTCTTCGTACGAAAGTTTCATGAAGTTTTGCTGGTAACATTTGTTGTAGTTGTTGTTGTTGCCTATAATATTTTGTTGTTCCTGTTGTTTTGTTGTTTTTTTGTTTTGTTGTTTTGTTCCTCGAATTTTGCTGCGTGCTGATATCAGTGGGTTGAATATAAAATATTTTTTTTTATTTAATAATTAGTTTTGTATTTCACTGATTTGTTTTTAACTGTTTCAGTATTTTTTTTAAATAAAACTAATGGTATACAGCGTAAATAAACTTAATATTATATATAACCAATTTTCTTTCTTAGAATTTCAAATACAGCCTCTCATCAACAACTTATCTCATACAACGTTTTTTGAGACAGTCAGTTATTTAGATAAATGGTTCAGAGAACCGACAAGTTGAAAAATTAGACACATATGCAACACTTGGGTATTTTATTGAGGAAACGTTTCGCCACACAGTGGCTTCATCAGTCCAATACAAAGAAGAAAGGTGTAAGGAGAGAAGGAGTTTGAGGTAATCAGTCCCTCGGCCTGGAATCGATGTGTTCAGTCCATCAATCTTGTTGGAAGTGGAGCACAAGGCCGACAAGATTGATGGACTGAACACATCGACTCCAGGCCGAGGGACTGATTACCTCAAACTCCTCCTCTCATTACACCTTTCTACTTTGTATTGGACTGATGAAGCCACTGTGTGGCGAAACGTTTCCTTATTAAAGATACCCAAGTGTTGCACTTGTGTCTAATTTATCAGTCACTTTGTGGGAAAAATTAATCTCTGGAAGTGTCACCTAATCAATTGCTTGATTAAGTGACACTTTCAGAGATTAATTTTTCTAAGTAACTGTCTTTTTAAAAAAATATGTAAGACTAGTTGCTGATAAAAGGCTGTATCTGAAATTCTAAAGTAAGAGTTGATTTTATATAATAATAAATTTATTTAAGTTGTATACCATTAGTTTTGGTTTTCTTGAGGGAAGTCTTGAAGTTTTATTACCCCGTGGGTTTATTACCCTGGGTTTATTCTCAACATAACTAACATGGTCACTCCATTTCCTTAACGACCATGCTCGCACTTATCCTTAACGACCTATCTCGCTCTGTTTCCTTAACGACTTCTATCGCACTATACTTAAGGAATTCACTCACTCCTTATCCTTTAACGACACTGTTTAACAACCTTTCTCAAACCATAACAACATTACTCGCTCTCTATGTTTAACGATATCACTCTCTCCCTATCCTTTGCCATCACTTTCGTTCCCAGTGCTCTCAAGTATGTCTTCTGTTCTTTCCAGGAACTACTGTGTATTACTTATTTTTAAGCACTTTTTTCCTCAGTGACAATCTGTCTTTGCCACTGCAACACCTCCCATAACCTCCCCCCTCTCTCTCTCTCTCTCTCTTTTGCACAAGGTTTAACAAGGTTAGGGTAAGGGTTCCTAATTTTATTTACAAGCTAAGAGCTGTTACCTACATCAGCTCATTTAAAAAAAAAATACTGTTAAGTGATATACAAATAGGGAACAGGATGAAGTTGGAGCCATCTGTGGGCCAACGATTTCATTTGGTCAACTCACTTCACTTCGTTGATGTTATGCTGCACGAACATGTTCCAGACTCGAGTCATCCTAGAAATAAATAATCTCAGTTGAAGTGATGTAGAGAACAGTTACTATTTGCTGCCCCTCTTGTTATGTAGAAGCTCACTTCTTTCTGTCCGCGGAGTGGAGATAAGTGTGGAACTTTGACAATATTGGCCTAGTACATAGTAGTAAAGCCACCCATATCTCTCCTGTGTTGAAGGCTCTGCTGAAATGGCAGATCTGCCTGTCAAGGCCGGGTCCAGGCGAGAGATGAGTCGTCTTGCTTTGCTCTCTATCCTCTCAAAACAGTAGAAGATGAAATAGGGAGAGCAGGAAGTCCAAGAAAGTGGAGCATACTCAAGGTGTGAGCGTACTTGGGCTTCGTATATGATCTTGCAGCCTCTACTTTAAGCTTCTGGCCTCTTTGTTTGCAAGATTTACAACGTGGTTCTTTATAGTTAGTTTTGAGTCAATTTTCACCCCAAGGATATCAACTTCATCCCTGTGTAACAACACTATCCCATTCACTCTTACCACTGCTCTAGGATTACCATCATGGTGTCTAGAGACCATCATAATTTGCATATTCTCATGAGCAAATGTGACCTACCACCTTTTTCTCCGGGTTGATATAGCTGTCTCTCTCAATGTGTTTTCAACAAGGTTAACGATGAAAGGTTCTCAAATATTTTATATAATGTTAGACATCATGCCAAGCTTGGAGGCGAATACTTTGTTGAATAAAAAGCTACACACACACTCACATACATACACATACATACACAATCATTCATGCATACAAATACACACATATATACACACGACTGAAGCCAAACTATAAGAAAGGGGACTACACATTCACGAGGAACTTCCTGCACGAGTTTCATTGGGAGAGAGAACTCGCAGAGAAATCAGTAAATGAGATGATGGAATATGTGACAAAAATATGCAAGGAAGCGGAAGAGAGGTTTGTACCCAAGGGCAACAGACATAATGAGAAGGCCAGGACGAGCCCTTGGTTCACCCAAAGGAGTACAGAGGCAAAAACCAAGTGCGCTAGAGATTGGAAGAAGTAAAGAAGACAAAGGACCCTGGAGAATAAGGAGAGCAGTTGATGACCCAGAAATTGATATGCACAGGTAAGGAGAGAGGCCCAACGACAATATGAAAATGACATAGCAGCGAAAGCCAAGTCTGACCCGAAGTTGTTGTACAGTCACATAAAGAAGAAAACAACAGTCAAAGAACAGGTAATCATAAGGAAATAAGGAGGGGAGTTTACAAGAAACAACCATGAAGATTGTGAGGAGCTTAACATGAGATTCAAAGAAGTATTCACAGTGGAGACAGAAAGGACTCCAGAAAGACGGAGAGGTGGAATACACCAAGTGCTGGACACGATGCATACAACCGAGGAAGTGAAGAGCCTGCTAAGCGAACTAGATATATCTAAGGCGATGGGACCGGATAACGTCTCTCTATGGGTCCTGAGAGAGGAAGCAGAAGCGTTCTGTGTACCACTAAAAACAATCTTCAACGCATCTATTGAATCAGGGCGACTACCTGAGGTATGGAAGATAGCAAATGTTGTCCCATTAAAAAAAGTGGGAACAGACATTCAACATTAACTACAGACCAGTGTCACTGACATGTATAGTATGCAAAGTCATAGAGAAGATTATCAGGAGAAGACTAGTGGACCACAAAGAAAGTAATGAGATTATAAACGACAACCAGCACGTATTCAGAGACGGGAAATCCTGTGTCACATACCTACTAGAGTTCTATGACAAGGTGACAGCAGTAAGACAAAAGAGAGAGAGGGGTGGGTAGATTGCGTTTTCTTGGACTGTAAGAAGGCTTTTGACACAATTCCACACAAGAGATTAGTGCAAAAGCTGGAGAACCAGGCAGGTATAACAGGGAAGGCACTGCAATTGATCAGAGAATACCTGACAGGAAGGCAGCAGCGAGTCATAGTACGTGATGAGGCATCAGAGTGGGCGCCTGTGACGAGAGGGGTTCCAAAGGGGTCAGTCATACGAGCGGTGCTGTTTTTGGTATATGTGAATGACATGACGAAAGGAATAGACTCAGAAGTGTCCCTGTTTGCAGACGATGTGAAGTTAATGAGGACAATTCAGTTGGAGGAGGATAAGGGAGGACTACAGAGGGATCTGTACAGGGTGCAGGCCTGGTCCGGCAGCTGGCTCCTGGAGTTCAACCCCCACCAAGCACAAAATCATGAAAAAGACCGCAGAGAGAGTACAGTCTCGGGGGGCAAAGACTATAAACGTCACTCAAGGAAAAGGATCTTTAAGTGTGTACAATACCGAGCACATCTCCTGAGGTGCACATCAACCAAATAACTGCTGCAGCATATGGACGACTAGCGAACCTAAGAATTTCATTCCAACTTGTCAGTGTACCGTGTACGTCAGGCAAATATTGGAAGATGCAGCTCCGATTTGGAACCTTCACCTGGCAAAGCACATCAAGAAAATAGAGAAAATGTAAAGGCTTGCAACGAGACTAGTCCCAGAGCAAAGGGGCATGCCTTACGAGGAGTGGTTAAGAGAACTTGACCTGACGATGCTGGAGGACAGGAGGGACAAGGGGAACATGGTAATTACATAAAATACTGAGAGGAATCGACGAGGTGGACAGAGATGGGACACAGCAGCAAGGGATCACAGTTGGAAGTTGAAGATTCAGATGAGCCACAGGGATGTTAGGAAGTATTTCTTCAGCTATAAAGTTGTCAGGAAGTGGAATAGTCTGGAAAGTGAGGTAGTGGAGGCAGGTACCATACATAGCTTTAAGAAGAGGTATGATAAAGCTCATGGAGCAGGGAGAGAGTGGACCTAGTGGCGACCAATGAAGAGGCGGGGACAAGAGCTATGAATCGACCCCTGCAAACACAAGTTGGTGAGTACACACACACACACACACACACATCTCTACACACAAAGTTTACAGACTGCAGAAACTAGCACATCCTAACAGGATAAAACAAAAATGGATCACCAAAGGTAGGATGTAGAGGCAAGGGAAGTGAGGATGGCTGGTCTGAGAAGGAAGCATGGGCAGAGAGGCTCATGAGCTCAATGGTAGTATGAAGGTAGAGAAGAGATCTGCAGAGAGCAAGAAATGGGAGCTACGAACTTTAGCTGCTGCGACAAAAATACAGAGCCTGACACAGGAACTGGAAGTGCTGAAGCAGTATATTAAGATGACGACTGAAAGGAGCAAGGTGATGGGAATAGGAACATCTGCTGACAGTGAGGGAGATTGAAGGAGGGGAAGGAGCAAAGAAGTTTCTTGCATAATGGGTAACAGGCCACTGGGGTGTCCAGAAGTTGATAAGGGAAGCAATAAAGGAGATGTTTAATTCGAACCCAGAGATATGGAATGAAAAAAAAGTGGGAAGAGGAGTGGTAGAGGTTACTAATTATTAATGGGCATCAGGAGGCTGAGGAGACAACTTATGATGAAAGAAGACAGGGTGAGAAAAAAGAGATTGAGAACATCACAATAACAGGAGAGAGGGACGTGTAACAGCTGACAAATTTTTAGAGACTTGGGGGTATTCAAAAGGAAAAAAAAAGCCCAGTCAAACTGACATTCAAGACAGAAGTGGTATGAACCAGGATCCTACAACAGAAACCACCGTTAAAGATCTGAAAATATCTGCAAATGCACATCGACCGTGACATAACACAAAAATATCGAGAACAGCTGAGAGTGAGAGTAAGAATATGCCAGTGGAAGGAAAGAGAGATAAGGCAGGCATCGACAGACAAGAAAGCTCAGCCTCTGGGAGAACACAAAACACAACTGCCCAGACAACTCCCCTCTACCCCTATCACTCCATACCAACCAAACACAATAACCAGAAACAAACCATACTCCACAATCCCCACCCCCAGTACTAATACCACCATCACAGCAGCCTTCCATAGTATCCCTCCCTGTCTTCCACACCCCTGGCTAACACCAACCTCTACAACTCCTCAAAATACAGTACTTGAAAGGAAACTGAAGGTATGGTACACCAACGCAGATGGAATAACCAATAAGAGTGAGAAGTGGCAAGAACGAATCATTGAGGCATCCCTAGACATCATAGCACTCTTGGAGACAAAGCTCATGGGGATGATAACAGATGCTATCTTTCAAACTAGATATCAGATCCTGAGGAAAGACAGAGGGTAAGGAGGAGTTGCGCTGCTCATCAAAACCCAGTGGAAGGAATAGATAGAGGGGAAGCAGATGACTAAATAGTAGGAACACTTAAGACCGGGGGTCCAAAAGTGATGATAGCAGTGATGTATAATCCACCACTGAACAGCAAAATACCTAGACAAGAGTACGATGAGAGCAACAGAGCGATGGTGGATATACTAGCCGAGGTGGCCAGAAGGGCCTGTGTGGGTAGGGTAAAGTTACTCGTCATGGGGGATGTCAACCACAAGAAGACTAACTGGTAAAATCTGGAGCCACATGGGGGGGAAGAAACTTTCAGGACTAAGATGCTGGAGGCAATACTAGAAAACTTCATGCACCAACATGTTAGCTACACTACCGGAGAGTGAGGAGAAGATAAACTTGTAAGGCAGGGCCTCATATTCTCCTTAAACAGTTCAGACATAGGAGATATTACACACGAAAGGCCCCTTGGCGATAGTGATCACGTGGTCCTGAGTTTTGAATATCTTGTCGAGTTAACAGTGGAGAAAGAAACAGCACAATAAGGACAAGAAAAGCCAAACTTCAAAAAAGAGGACTAAACAGGTATGAAGCAATTCCTGCATGAGGCTCAGTGGTAGAGGGAACTAGAGGAAAAGACAATAAATGAAATGATGGAACACATGACCACAAAGAACAGGGAGGCAGAGAAGTTCATACTAAGGGCAACAGAAACAATGGGTAGATCAGAGTGAGCCCATAGTTTACCTGGAGGTGTAAAAAGGCCAAAGCTAAGTGTGCTAGTAATGTAAAAAAGTAAAGAAGGAAAAGGATTCAAGAAAACAATGAGTTGAGCCGATGAACCTGAAACGAATATGGAAGGATAAGGAGAGAGGGCCAGCAGCAATACGAGTATGAAATAGTATCAAATGCCAAATCTGACCCAATGTTGTCAAACACTTACATCAGCTGGAAAACAACAGTAAAGAACCAGATAATCAGGCGGCTAAGGAAAAAAGGTAGGAGCTCACAAAGAATGACCAGAAAGTATGTGTAAAGCTGAGCATAAGATTTATAGAAGTATTCACACGGGAGACAGAAAATGCTTCCAGCAAATCGAGGCGGTTGGATACACCAGCAAGTGTTTTACGCACTGCACACAACCAAGGAGAAGGTGAAGAAACTGCTGGGTGAACTACATACCTCGAAGGCGGTGGGCCCAGCTAACATCTTTCCATGGGTCCTGTGAGAGGGAGGAGGGGGACTGTGTGGAGCTAACAGCATTCTTCAATAAATCTATTGAAATAGGGCAACTACCTCAAATGCGGAAGACAGAAAATGTAGTCCCAATTTTTAAGAAGACAGACAGGCAGCATTAAATTACAGTCAAGTGTCACTGACATGTATAATATGTAAAGTCATGAAGATGATTATCAGAAGAGTGATGGAATGGGCTCTTCTTTGACAATCAGCATTGCTTCATGGATGGGAAAACCTGTGTCGCAAACCTACTGGAGTTCTACGACAAGGTAACAGAAGTAAAACAGGAGAGAAAGGGATAGGTAGAATAGCTTCTTCTTGGACTGTAAGAAGGCTTTCGACACAGTGCCACACAAGAGACTAGTTCAAAAACTAGAAGGACAGGCACTAATAGTAAGGAAAGCACAGCAATGGATCAGGGAATACCTGACAGGAAGGAAACAAAAAGTGTTGGTATGTGATGAGGTGTCAGAGTGGGGGTATGTGTCGAGTGCGGTTCCACAAGGGTCAGTTCTAGGTCAAGTGCTGTTTCTTGTATATGTGAATGACATGATGGAAGGAATAGATTCAGAGGTGTCCCTATTTGCTAATGATGTAAATAAAAGCTAATGAGGTGAATACAAGCAGACATGATGGAAGGAATAGATTTAGAGGTGTCCCTATTTGCTGATGATGTGAATACAAGCTAATAAAGTGAATACAAGCAGACGACGATCGGGTAAGATTAAAATGGGATCTTGACAGGCTACATGCCTGGTCTGACAAATGGCTGCTGGAGTTTAACCCCACCAAGTGCAAAGTCATGAAGCTTCGAGAAAGACAAAGGAGACCGCAAACAAAGTTTGGGCTAGGGGATTAAAGGCTGGAAATCTCTCTCAAGATAAAGTGTCTTTGGTGAGCATTATACCGAGCATATCATCAACCAAATAACTTCTGCAGCATATGGGTGCTTGGCAAAGCTAAGAATAGCGTTTCGACGCCTGAGTAAGAAGTCACTTAAGACACTGTACACCGTGTACATCAGGGTTATTCTGGAGTGTGCAACACTAGAAGTCATACATATATTTTAAGAAGAGGTATGATAAGGTTCTTTGAGCGGAGTGATAGTGACCTAGTAGCAACTAGCAAATTGGCGTGAATCGACCCCTGCAACCACGTATAGGTAAGTACACACACACACACAAATATATATATATATATATATATATATATATATATATATATATATATATATATATATATATATATATATATATATATATATATATGCAAGACAAGCCAGGGGTGGAAATCCTTAGCTCAAGTACTTTCACACTTCTCAGTGCGTCATCAGGAGCTTTCATAACAGTAACGTACGATTTTGAAAATTCGATGGTAGCAATAATTTCACTGCCCTTCCCACTTCTACCGAGAGGCAGTGTACGAAGGCGAGAGAGAGGAATGACCTCTGTGTCTTCTTCTTTTCCGGTACACACGTCTCTCTCTCTCTCTCTTTCTCTCTCTCTCTTTTTCTCTCTCTCTCTCTCTCTCTCTCTCTCTCTCTCTCTCTCTCTCTCTCTCTCTCTCTCTCTCTCTCTCTCTCTCTCTGTGCTTCATAAAAATGTAGATTATCTTTTACAGCGCACGTTTGATTTAATTGCTTCCAGCTTTGGATTATTCATGGCCCCTTAATATAAATTCATTTCCTTGGAAAGATATTTTTTACTTTTTTTTACTTACGATCTATATTTTCTATCGAAATTAATTGAATTAATTATTTACAGCTGCTCACAGGGCAATTACCGTAGAAAGAGGAATGATTTTGTTTTGAGGTTAATATGTGACATAGAACATTGCTCTGATGATCAATACATTGATCACAATGTATCTCAGAATATTGCTCTGATAATTAAAATAGGGAACAGATATAACTCTGGCAACTTAAACAGGGCACACAATATTGTTCTGGCAAATAAAACAGGGCACAAGAATTGCTCTGATTGAAACAGGGCACAAAATATTGCTCTGGTAACTGAAGTAGGGCACAGAAATTTGTTTTGATAACTGAAATATGGCAAAATGGTTAACTTCAAGCTAAATTCTTATTATCAACAAATGAAAATATTTAAAAAGAAGGGTAGGATAGGAAAGCAATGTGGCAGATGTTGCAAGTGTATGAAACAGACGGTAGGTTACTGAAAGGAGTTAAGAATTTTTAAGAGGATAGTGAGGCTCAGGTATGTAGGAGAGAGGGAGATTATTTCCCAGTAAAAGCAGGCCTTAGAGAGGGATGCGTGATATCACCGTGGCTATTCAATACATTTTTAGATGGGGTTTTAAGAGAAATGCTCGGGTGTTGGCAAGATGAGTGGGATTAAGAAATAGGAAATCTAACACAGAGTGGGAATTGTCGCAGATGCTGTTTTTGCTGATGACACTGTGCTTCTGGGAGATTCTAAAGAGAAGTTATAGAGGTTGGTGGACGAGTTGAGGAGGGAATGTAAAAGAAGGTATTTAATAGTGAATATAGAAAAGAGCAATGTGATGAGGATAACAAAAAATTAGGTAATGAAAGATTGTATATAAGCGTGGAATGCGGGAGTATGGAGGAAGTGAATGTATGCAGATATTTCGGAGTGTAATTATCGGCAGATGGTCTATGAAAGACGAGGTCAACCATAGAATTGATGATGGGAAAAAGGTGAGTGGTTCAGTGGAGTGGTTCAGTGGATACACACAACGTTATCCATGGAAGCAAAGAGGAAAACATATGAGAGAATAGTGATACCAATGCTCTTATATGGGTGTAAAGCATGAATGGTAAATATTGCAACAAGGAGAAGGGTAGAGGCAGTGGAGACGTCGTGTGTGAAAGCAATTTGTGGTGTGTCTGAATGGGACAGGCCAGCGTCAACAAGCTACCTTTCCTCTGAGAAATCTTCACTCCAATCTAAGTGTTGCTGATCTTGCACTTTGGTATAACTCCTAAAGACGCAGGGAGACGTGTGAAAGATCTTGAGCTAAAGATTTGTAACCCCGTCACTTGTCTCATATATATATATATATATATATATATATATATATATATATATATATATATATATATATATATATATATATATATATATATATATAAAATATTTTGTCGATAGCTGATTAGAGTAAAACTTGCGATTTTGGCTTAAATAGCAACGCTCACCTTGCCATTATAAAGATTTGCAAATGAAAATTCTGTGTGTATGCAATAATTTCGCAAAAATCATTCTCAACCTAACCAAAAAATATATTTCATTGTGTTTGTTTATTATTAAATTATTTTTAAACGTATCTAAAATATATTTCGTTGGGTTAGGCTAAATTAAATTGCGCTTGTTATAATAAGGTTAGGTAGGTTTTCAAAGTTTCTCTTGGTACAAAATTAAAATTTTTTACATTAACATAAATGAAAAAATATATCTCTAAACGTATAAGAGAAAATTTTAGAAAGGACTTAATTTTAAATGAGTTCTTGCTAAGTGACCAGTTTTACCTAATCGGCACGACATATATATATATATATATATATATATATATATATATATATATATATATATATATATATATATATATATATTATATATATATATATATATATATATATATATATATATATATATATATATATATATATATATATATATATTTCCACATTCCGAATTTTCTGCATAATATTTACACCACACATTGCCCTCAGACAGGACATCTCCACTGCCTCCAGCCGCCTCCTCGCTGCAGCATTTGCAACCCATGCTTCACACCCATATAAGAGTGTTGGTACCACTATACTTTCGTACATTCCCTTCTTTGCCTCCATGGATAACGTTTTTTGTCTCCACAGATACCTCAACGCACCACTCACCTTTTTTCCTTCATCAATTCTATGGTTAACCTCATCTTTCATAAACCCATCTGCTGACACCTCAACTCCCAAATATCTGAAAACATTTACTTCTTCCATAATCCCTCTCTCCAATGTGATATCCAATTTTTCTTTATTTAAATCGTTTGATACCCTCATCACCTTACTCTTATCTATGTTGACTTTCAACTTTCCACCTTTACACACCCTCCCAAACTCGTCCACTAACCTTTGCAACTTTTCTTTAGAATCTCCTATAAGCACAGTATCATCAGCAAAAAGTAACTGTGTCATCTCCCATTTTGCATTTAATTCCCCTAATTTAATCCCACTCCTCTCCCCAACACCCTAGCATTTACTTCTTTTACAACCCCTTATAAATATATTAAATAACCATAGTGACATTACACATTCCTGTCTAAGACCTACTTTTACTGGGAAGTAATCTCCCTCTCTCCTACACACCCTAACCTGAGCCTCACAATCCTCATAAAAACTCTTTACAGCCTTCAGTAACTTACTACCTATTCCATACCCTTGCAACATTTGCCACATTGCTCTCCTATCCACTCTATCATATGCCTTTTCTAAATCTATAAATGCAATGAAAACTTCTCTACCTTTATCTAAATACTGTTCACATATATGCTTCACTGTAAACACTTGATCTACACATCCCCTACCCACTCTAAAGCCTCCTTGCTCATCTGCAATCCTACTCTCTGTCTTACCTCTAATTCTTTCAATAATAACCCTGCCATACACTTTACCTGGTATACTCAGTAAACTTATTCCCCTATAATTCTTACACTCTCTTTTATCCCCCTTCCCTTTATATAAAGGAACTATACATGCTCGCTGCCAATCCCTAGGTACCTTCCCTTCTTTCATACATTTATTAAACAAAAATACCAACCTCTCCAACACTATATCCCCCTCCCCTGCTTTTAACATTTCTGTCATGATCCCGTCAGTTCCAGCTGCTTTACCCCCTTTCATTCTACGTAATGCCTCACGCACCTCCCCCACACTCACATCCTGCTCTTCTTCACTCCTAAATGATGGTGTACCTCCCTGGCCAGTACATGAAATTACCGCCTCCATTTTTTCATCGACATTTAAAAGTTCCTCAAAATATTCCCGCGATCTACCCAATACCTCCAGCTCCCCATCTATTAACTCCCCTACTCTGTTTTTAACTGACAAATCCATTTGTTCCCTAGGCTTTCTTACCTTGTTTATCTCACTCCAAAAATTTTTCTTGTTTTCAGCAAAATTTCTTGACAGAGCCTCTCCAATTCTTTCATATGCTCTTCTTTTGCACTCTCTCACCACTCTCTTCACCTTTCTTTTACTCTCCATATACTCTGTTCTTCTATTAACACTTCTGTTTTGTAAAAACCTCTCATAAGCTACCTTTTTCTCTTTTATCACACCCTCTACTTCTTCATTCCACCACTCACTCCTCTTTCCTCCTGCACCCACCCTCCTATAGCCACAAACGTTGCCCCACATTCTAATACTGCATTTTTAAAACTATCACAACTCTCTTCAAACCCCCCCTCCCCCCACTACTCATACTTGCACTAGCCCACCTTTCTGCCAATAGTTGCTTATATCTCACCCTAACTTCCTCTTCCCTTAGTTTATACACTTTTACCTCTCTCTTACTTGTTGGTGCATATATATATATATATATATATATATATATATATATATATATATATATATATATATATATATATATATATATATATATATATATATATATATATATATATATATATATATATATATATATATATATATATATATATATATATATATATATATATATATATATATATATATATATATATATATATATATGGTGAGAGTGCATATATATATATATATATATATATATATATATATATATATATATATATATATATATATATATATATATATATAAGAGAGAGAGAGAGAGAGAGAGAGAGAGAGAGAGAGAGAGAGAGAGCAGTAGGTTGTGCCAAGATCCGTTGTTTACAGGAGCATCGTTGACTTTCTTCAAGAGGTCAGCGTGTTATATATATATATATATATATATATATATATATATATATATATATATATATATATATATATATCATCAGAGGGTGTCCAGCAAGGGGACCCTCTCGCACCATTTCTCTTCTGTATAGCAGTTAGGGAAATCATAGTAAGACTGACCAGTGAGCTAAACATCTGGTTCCTGGATGATGGCACACTAGCAGGTACAAAGGAGTCCCTTGTAGATGATCTTACACAGGTGATGACACAGGGACAGGAAATGGGTCTCATCCTGAATCCATCCAAATGTGAAATCATATCAGTCAATCAACAAGTGATAGATGCAGTGCTATCAAAACTACCAGGAGCAACAGTCATTGCCCCTACTAATAGTGTCTTGCTTGGAGCACCTCTGGGAAGAGATGCCATTGACACAATTCTCAGGAAGAAACTGGAAGAATTGAGGAGAATGGAACAACGAATAGGCAATCTTGACACCCATGATGCCTTGTACCTCCTCACAAAATGCTTGAGTCTGCCCAGGTTGACATATTTCCTAAGATGTGCTCCTTCATATGATAATCCTATACTGCACGAATATGACAGTATCCTGAGGCAGATCTTTACTAAAGTACTTAACCTTACTCTAGAAGATGGGCAGTGGGACCAAGCTACACTCCCAGTCAGACTAGGAGGCATTGGTGTCCGCAAGTCATCTCAGATTGCTCTACCTGCTTTCCTGTCTTCATGCATTGCATCCAGAGGGCTTGTAGCAGCAATTCTCCCTGAACATCTTAGGGACACGATTGGAATCCATGACCAAAAGTTCGTTGATGGAGCCAGGATCTGGGATAACCTAACAGGCTCTGAAACCAGGCCTGCTCCCCCAACAACTACAAACAGTCGCACTGGGATGGCCCAATAGTAGAGAATATAGCCTCAGCAATGCTTCAGAGTGTGTCAGGGAAGGATAGAGCCCGCCTACTTGCAGTGAGAGCTCCTCATGCAGGGGACTTTCTTTGGCTGTTCCCAACTCCAGCCTTGGCACACGCCTCGACCCACAGACCATCCGCATTGGTGTTGCCCTTCGACTTGCCGCCCCTATTCTCGCCGAACACAGGTGTATTTGTGGCAGTGAAGCAGCAGACCGATTCGGGTACCATGGTCTTGTGTGTCGTAAATCCGAGGGAAAGATTGCAAGACATGAAGAGGTTAATAACATTATCAAGAGGAGCCTCACAACAGCCGGATGCCCAGCAGTAAGGGAACCACCCCAACTATGCAGATCTGATGGCAACCAAAAGCGTCAGATGGTATCACCCTTCAAGCCTGGACAGACGGCAAGCAGGTGGTGTGGGACTACACATGTGCATCTACCTTGGCTGATACCTATCTCCAGTACACCAGGGAGGAAGGAGGGGCTGCTGCCACCTTCAGGGAGTCCCAGAAGTCGAGAAAATATGGAGAACTTGCCCATCATTATATGTTTGTTCCCATAGGCTCAGAGACCCTTGGCTCATGGGGAAAGAGTGCATCTAAGTTCCTCAAGGAGCTGGGCAAAAGACTCAACAGGGTAACTAGGGATCCCAGGGCAGCTAGTTTTCTGTTCCAGCGACTCAGCGCTGCTGTTCAGAGGGGTAATGCATGCTGTATTCTGGGCACGCGCACCAGCTCGGAAGAGCTGGATGAGATTTTCGCATTATAATCAGTGACAAAGATGTAACAATATGTACTAGACATGTATCTCTCACCTCGTGTACTGTATATGCCATCTTTATATCAACAATGTATCTCTCAAATCTTTTGTACCATATTATGTAATAAAACATACCTATTGGTAAAAAAAAAATTAAAAGATGGTGGTAGGAGAAGTGGAATATTCAAATGGCATCAGGAAGAAATCCAAATATTCTTCCTTGAAGCCTTTTTATCCACTTCTCCGAGGCTATGGGTCCCACAATTTGTACCAGAGGTGGACCCCATCCTATATATATATATATATATATATATACACGCTGACCTTTTGAAGAAAGTCAACGATGCTCCTGTAAACAACGGATCCTGGCACAACCTACTGCTATTTGGCAATGCCTGTTTGGCTGTCCCACCAAGGAGGGACAAGTCACTAGCAACATATGTTATTAGGGTAATAAATTCATTCCCTAGAGATGACAACCTCTTCCGTCTTCCCTTATGGCGACAAACAACCGCCGGATACCTGACGCCTCAAAAATCAGAGCCCAAATTAGCTAAAAAACAGAAGAGCATTGAGGCTTATAACAAGTGAGGATACTATCGCTCCTAAGGACGTCAGTACGGCACAAGCCCTGATGGACAAACATCCAACCAGGGCTCCCAGTACTAACATTGACCTCCCTGACATTGCAGCAGGTGAAGAACATTCAACCTTACAGGATGCTGATATGTAAAAAGCTGCTGTCATTTCCATAGGGCTCAGCAGGAGGCTTCACCGGTTTAAGGCCCCATTACTTAAATGTTCAATCCAGCACTTGGTGATGTTTCAGAGAGGTTGTTGCCTGAACTCACCAAATTTTCCATTGTGTGCCTGGCTGGCAGTGTCCCAGAGGCCATTAGACACCTTTTCTTTGGAGCCTTACTGTGTGCCCTCCCAAAGAAGGATGGAAGAAGGCCCATTGCAGTGGGCAACACCCATCAGCGTCTAGTTGCCAAGGTTGCAGTAAGAATGGTGAGTCAAAAGGCTGCCTCATTGTTGAAACCAACTCAGCTCGGTTTTATTATTCAACAAGGCTGTGAAGCAGCTGCCCACGCAGCCCAAGTATACATCAACAACATGTCCGATGAAAAAGCCTTGATCAAATTGGACTTTGCCAACGCTTTGAGCTTAGTCGGAAGGGATGCTGCTCTCCAAGCAGTTTCTAGACGCTTCCCTTCCCTCTATCCCTTCATAGAATCGTGTTATAATGTGACTTCTAAACTATTGTTTGGGGACCATGAAATTGACTCTTGTGAGGGTGTGCGACAAGGGTCCCTCTCGCCCCCTATCTATTCTGTCTGGGCATCAAGGAAGTCACAGAACCGCTCTCCAGTGAGCTCAATATCGGGTTCTTGAATGATGGTACCCTAATTGGCACTACAGAATCTCCTAGAGGATATCAGAAAAAATAAACATGGGAGAGAGCCTGGGCCTATCTTTAAACCCCACCAAATGTGAAATAGTTTATACTAATCGACAGATGATCCAGAATATTAGTGTTGTTTTACCAGGAGCACGAGCCATTAATCCTGCCAACATCACTCTCCTTGGTGCTCTTCTTGGGCCCAATGCCATCGATCCGATCCTAGAAAAAAAAATCTCAGACCTCAGAACGATGGAAGGTAGGATGAAAGACATACACATACATGATGCCTTCTACCTACTCACCAGGTGCCTGTCAATCCCAAAACTTATCTACTTCCTGAGATGCTCCCCAGCCTTCAGCAGTCCGAAACTCAAGGAATATGATTATCTCCTTAAGACCATGCTAGAGAGTGTATTGAATCTTTCCCTCTAAGATGAACAGTGGTTACAAGCCTCACTTCCAGTCAGGCTTGGGGGGCTGGAAGTACACAAATCCTCCCAGATTGCCCTACCATCTTTCCTATCCTCTTCCATAGCATCAAATGAGTTAATAAAACAAAATTTTCCATACAACCTCAGTGACTCAGCAGAAATACAGGACCTTAGCTACGCCAGTGCCATCACTGAATGGGAGACTTTTGCTGCTCTAGCACCAAAACCTAGTGCAACACTGGCTTACAAACAGTCAAGTTGTGATGGCCCCATTGCTGAAAAGGTGCGTGCCAACATGCTAAGGGCTGTAACATCAGACAGGAAGACTTCCCGTCTCAGAGCTGTGAGTGCACATCACTCCGGGGACTTCCTCCAAGCAGATCCCATTTCGGCAATGGAAACACGCCTCGACCCTATGACCCTCCGTATTGTAGTGGCTCTTCGCCTTGCTGCCCCAATTCACACGGAATATACGTGCATTTGCGGCAATGTGGAAGCCGAGCAACATGGTCTACATGGTCTTAACTGTCATGCAAGACACAATGAAGTTAACAACATCATAAAAAGAACCCTTGCTACAGCTGGATGCCCAGCCGAGAGAGAGCCCCGATCACTAGCAGCCAACAATACCCACAACCCAGCAAAGCGTCTCGACGGGATTACCATCTATCCTTGGAAGAATGGCAAGCTCTTAGCATGGGACTATACCTGTGTGACGACGCTGGCTGACACCTACATCCACCACAGTGTCGGCCGACAGAGAGGAGCTGCTGACCACAGGGAGGAGTACAACATCGGCAAGTACAGGGACATAAGCCGACAGTATCAATTTGTCCCAGTGGGATCAGAGACCTTGGGATCAAAGGCAAAAAAATACCACACGTTTCCTTAAAGAACTGGGTTCCAGACTCATCGACACCACCAGGGACCCAGGGCAGCCACGTTCATGTTCCAGCGCCTCAGCGTGGCCATCCAGAGGGGAAATTCATGCTGCATACTGGACTCACGTCAGGCTTTGGAGGAGCTGGAGGAGATTCATAATCTTTGATATATTGTACCAATGTATTCATTTTGTATTTTCTGTCAATGTATTCTGTCTATTAATAAAGTCCATATAAAATATAGGGGATGGCAGAAGAAAATATTCAAACAGCTCCTGGGAGAACCTTGAGTTTTCTCTGAGGTACGTTTGTCTTCTCTAAGAATGAGGGTCCCCAGTAAAGTTATATATATATATATATATATATATATATATATATATATATATATATATATATATATATATATGTGTTATGAAAGAATCTCGAGGCCAACAAGAACAATTATGAAGCTACTGTGGCGTCTCACTCTTAGTTTCGAGGATTTCTCTCGTGAATTTCAAGTCTCCTTTGCTCCAAGTGTTACACCAACTTCCAAACTGTTGTTTATAATCTTAAAGTTTTTTCCAGGGTTCAGAGAACTTACAGTCACGTTTCAGCAATTATATTCGCTTTGTGTTATCTGTGTGGCTCTCTCTTTGCTTCGCTTCTTTCTTGGTTGTATCAAGGCACTGGATTATTATGTTCGGCTATTTGATTCACATTGATATTTTGAACTTAAGAAAAAATTATTTTCTTTCTCGTTCATTGATTTATATTGTAATACAGCATAACCCAGCATTATTCATTTGCTCTATAGGACGTGGTTTACCCATAGAAATAAAAAGAACGGAGAAACGGTGAGGGATTTAATCAAATCACACAGTATTCAAATTGGATTGCACATAGTAGACATAGACTTCTCTGTACGAGCAGTAACCAAATAAGGAGACACGGATCAACGCAGAATTCACATATAGAAGCAGCGTCGAAAAACGTTTTTAGTATCAAAGAAGAAGGAGAAGACGAAGAGAACAGAGAAAAACACAGATGCCGAAACAATTCACCAGTTTAAACAAGTAGAAGACATTATTTCTTGAGATAAACTCAAAAGCTCAGCTTGGTAAATTTTAATTACACAGATACTTACACTAACGATACACAGACACAGATACAGACAGACAGACACAGACACACAGATACAGACAAACAGACAGACACACACACAGACACACAAGCTACAAGCCTGGTCCAGCAATTGGCTCCTGGAGTTCAACCCCACTAAGTGCAAAGTCATGAAGATTGGGGAAGGGCAAAGAAGACCGCAGACGGAGTACAGTCTAGGGGGCCAGAGACTGCAAACCTCAATCAAGGAAAAAGATCTTAGGGTGAATATAACACCAGGCACGTCTCCTGAGGCGCACATCAACCAAATAACTGCTGCAGCATACGGGCGCCTAGATAACCTAAGAACAGCATTCCGACATCTTAATAAGGAATCGTTCAGGACTCTGTACACTGTGTACGTTAGGCCCATACTGGAGTATGCAGCACCAGTTTGGAACCCACATCTAGCCAAGCACGTAAAGAAGCTAGAGAAAGTGCAAAGGTTTGCAACAAGACTAGTCCCGGAGCTAAGGGGTATGTCCTACGAGGAGAGGTTAAGGGAAATCGACCTGACGACACTGGAGGACAGGAGAGATAGGGGGGACATGATAACGACATATAAGATACTGAGAGGAATTGACAACGTGGACAGACAGAATGTTCCAGAGATGGGACACAGCAACAAGGGGACACAGTCAGTTGGAAGTTGAAGACTCAGATGAATCACAGGGATGTTAGGAAATATTTCTTCAGTCACAGAGTGGTCGGGAAGTGGAATAGTTTGGGAAGCGATGTAGTGGAGGCAGGTTCCATACATAGCTTTAAGAAGAGGTATGATAAAGCTCATGGCGCAGGGAGAGTGACCCTGTAGCGGCCAGTGAAGAGGTGGAGCCAGGAGCTATGACTTGACCACTGCAACCACAACTAGGTGAGTACAACTAGGTGAGTACACTCACACACACACAACCCTTTGTAACTTGTGAGTTCATTACCTTTGTAACTTGCTCAGCTATCAAAACTTTGGGGTCCACTCCATGGACCCATTATGTACCTCTGTAATCTTTTGACTACCGCCCACAGGATGGGTATGGGGTGCATAATAAAGATATCAAACAACTAAAACTCACACACACACACGCTTGTAGGCAAAATCGATGTGGATTTTGCTTAAAATGTGTGTGTGTGTGTGTGTTTGTGTACTCACCTAGTTGTGGTTGCAGGGGTCGATTCATAGCTCCTGCAACCACAACTAGTGTGTGTGCTATGTGTGGTGTGTGTGTGTGTATGTGTATGTGTTTCTGTGTTTGCTTGTAAATAGAGAGAAAGAAAAAGATCGCAGTCAGCAGGATTCGAAGTCACATCTGGGAGACTGGCAAGGTTCCCCAAGTGACACTAGCCTCCCTGACATTGCTTTGAATCCTGCTGACTGCTATCTTTCTCTGTATGTACCCGCCTATTTCTGCGTAGTGCACTGATATAAAAATCGCATGAGGTCAAAACATACAGGAGGAGAATGGTATAGCTTGAAACCGTCTTTGAGGCTCACTGGTGTGCCGGGGCTGGGAAGGAAACACAGCTTGTAAAGAACGCTACCCTGCTTTTGATTCATCTGTGGCCGAGTGGTCTAGAGCGTCACTTTACAGCCTTCCTGATGTGGCTTCGAATCCTGCTAACTGCTATCTTTCTTTGTATATATCCGCCTGTTACTGTGTGGTGCATTGATATAAATACATACATTCATATACACATGCACTCACACACACACACACACACACAAACACACAGTAGGGACACCGCGTGCGCGGGCCACATTTTTTAGTGCTCCGCGAATTTAAGTGTTTTTGAGGGCTACCCAAGGGTACTGCAGGGGTCATCAAGTGTGTCAGGGTAGTGAACAACCCTTGAAGTGATTTACGTGTTGCCCTGAGCCACATAAGTGCGGGGAGAGCCACAATTTTATAAGTGAAGTTCAAATTGATATCTGGAGGCGGGGTCAGAGTGGCAAGGCCTAGTGTGCTCCAGGCGACGTTGCCACATGTGTCTCCCAAGGTATTAAAGTGAAATTAATATGTGACAAGTGAAAGAAATACAGTGAATAGGTTACATTATATATCAACAAGAAACGAAAGTGGATATACGCCAGAACACCTCATCGACTTGGACAATCAACAGGATACTACAGGCTGCTACAGGCTGCATCGCAAGAACATCTCACCTATGCCTGGTTTTCGGGGAGTCGGGTGTAAATTCCAATTACCTAACCGCCAAGCTGTTTGTGAACGGTCAACTCTCATAGTACGATAAAGAATAGGATACCAAGTACTTGGAACCAATACCAATTGATAATTTCTAGTAGAAAAAGGCGAGCAGACAGGTGAAGCATAGAATACATTAACTGGTAGATCAGGCGTAAGTC
Source organism: Cherax destructor (assembly GCA_009830355.1). Lineage (NCBI taxonomy): Eukaryota > Metazoa > Arthropoda > Malacostraca > Decapoda > Parastacidae > Cherax > Cherax destructor. The sequence continues at coordinate 688 of WNWK01007572.1, read as the reverse complement.
AGGTCAGGCCAGGTAGAGGAGCACTGTAGATGACCTCGCAGACCCCACATACACACTCATACACCATAACACACAACTTCACTACTACTTTTCACACACTTAATAAACCCACACACATATAGTTCCACACACACACACACATAGATCACTCACACAGCATAGAATACATTAACTGGTAGATCAGGCGTGAGTCAAGTTACGCCAGGTAGAGGAGCACTGCAGACGACACTCTCAAACTCCACATACACACCCATACACCATAACACACAATTTCACCACTACTTTTCACACAACCCACACACACACACACACACACACACACGCACACACATACACACACATACATACACTGCTGCAGCATATGGGCTCCTAGCTAACCTAAGAACAGCATTCCGACATCTTAATATAGAATCGTTCAGGACTCTGTACACTGTGTACGTTAGGCCCATACTGGAGTATGCAGCACCAGTTTGGAACCCACATCTAGTCAAGCACGTAAAGAAACTAGAGAAAGTGCAAAGCTTTGCAACAAGACTAGTCCCGGAGCTAAGAGGTATGTCCTACGAGGAGAGGTTAAGGGAAATCGACCTGACGACACTGGAGGACAGGAGAGATGGGGACATGATAATGACATATAAGATACTGAGAGGAATAGACAAGGTGGACAGAGACAGAATGTTCCAGAGAT
>WNWK01007571.1:12500-92710 GCA_009830355.1 Cherax destructor | reverse complement strand
GCACAAGAAATAAAATAAATGTATTAAAACTAATTTCATTTGCAAGAACCATAGATATTATTGCAATAATCAAGACCTGGTTCAACCCAGTGGCAGACCAACATTTTTGGGGCCTTGAAGCTTGAACTGTTATGGGGCCCCCTTCTCCTACATGATACTTTAATACCTTTAAATTTTTATTTTAACTATTATTTTGTATTGAATTAACTATATTATTATTATTATTATTATTATTATTTAAAAACCCTTCTCATACAGTAGACCCAAAATTTTTAAGCAAAGTGGACTAAAGTCACTTCTGGGGCCCCTCCAGGATTAAGGGCCCTTTAGTCACTTCTGGAGCCCCTCTGGATTACGGGCCCTGAAGCTTAAGCTTCATTAGTTTTATAGTAGATCTGCCAATAGTTCAATCTGAAGAGTTTGGACATGCCAGCTAAATGCCCAATAGGGAACAGACTGTTGCACACACAAACAACAGGCAAAGTGAAGAGGGAACAACTGTTGCAAAAAACAGAAAGTGAAGAGGCATAGAAAACTTGAACAAACAGACAGACACAGTCAGACAGACAGACACTTGTATTCTTCTTGAGCTGTTCTAGCATAGGGGAGCATTACATACAAAAGGCCTTTTGGCACTAGTGATTACGTGGTCCTGAGTTTCCAATACCTTGTAGAGTTAACAGTGAAGCAGCATGAGAAGGATGGGAGAAGCCAAAATTAAAAAGAGGAGATAACACAGACATGAGGCAGTTCCTTCATGAGGTGCAGTGGGGAAGAGAACTAGAGGAAAAACAGTAAATGAAGTGATGGAACACGTGGCCACAAATTGCAGGGAAGCGGAGGGAAAGTTTGTACCAAGGAGCAACAGAAACACGGGAAGACCAGAGTGAACTCATGGTTTACCCGGAAGTATGAAGAGGCCAAAGCCAAGTGTGCTAGAGCATGGAAAAAGTATAGAAAGCAAAGGACTCAAGAAAACAAGGAGTTGAGCAGAAGAACCAGAAATGAATATGCATAATATGCAGTTTAAGAATGACATAGCATCAAAAGCCAAATCTGATCCAAAGTTGTTATAAAGCGGTACCCCGAGTTTCGTGCAGCTCCCAACTCGAACAATTATGTAAGTGTATTATTGTAAGTGCTTTTGTAAGTGTATTTTTGGGGGTCTGAAACGGACTAATCTAATTTACATTATTTCTTATGGGAACAAATTCATTCGGTAACGGCACTCGAACAGCCTTCTGGAACGAATTATGGCCGAAACTTGGGGTACCACTGTACAGCCACATCAGGAGGAAAACAACAGTCAAGGACCATGTAATCAGATTGAGGAAGGAAGGAGGGAGGGGAGCTAACAAAGAGTGATCAGGAAGTATGTGTATAACTCGACTCACGAAATCGTAATGACTCTCTTCCTGCGGATTCGAACCCCACCCGTGGTATGGTTAGTATGTGTATAGCTTAACACAAGATTTAGAGAATTATTCACAGTGGAGACAGAAATGCTTCCAGCAAACCGAGGCTGTAGGGTGCACCAGCAAGTGCTGGACACACTGCACATAACCAAAGAGGAGGCAAAGAAACTGCTAGGTGAACTAGATACCTTGAAGGCAGTGGGTCCATATAACATCTCTCGATGTGTCCTGAGAGAGGGAGCAGAGGAACTGTGTGTGCTAGCAATCTTCAACACATCTATTGAAAGAGAGCAACTGCCTGAGGTGTGGAAGACAGCAAATGTAGTTACAGCTTTTAAGAAAGGAGACAGACAGCACCAACTAGGGTTGGTGTCACCCGGGGTGGCATCTTTGGTGTCACCCCCATGAAATCCAAGGGCGGGGGATGGGGGGGGGTAAACTCCAGTTACGTCACTAGTACATGACTACTGACTAATGTTTAGCAATGAGAACGTTTAAGGGCCATAAACCGAACAGGAGAATACTTCTCAACTTATTAATGATAAAATAAATAATTGTAGTAATATTGAGGAAACATAAACTCAAATACCACTTTGAGTACAGGCAACAGATCCTACATTTATTCATCTTCAAAAATACAAAAAAAAAAAATTGAAAAATAAAGAAAAACATTGCAATATCAGAGAAACACTACTTTCGATTTGACCTTGAGTACAGGTAACATCTCAATGAATCTGATCTTACATTTCCTTGCCTTCAATCCTCCAAAATCATCTATCACATCATCAAAATCAATGATTTTCCCTATATAGACCTATTTGTACTCTGTAATCATATAACAGGCTTCATAGAAATGAAGGATTTTTCTATTATGTTGGTGCAGCACTGTTTTGTGCATTAGTGTCACCTTCTTTAGAGGCTCTATGGTGTCACCCGGGGCAGCCCCCCCGCCCCCCCTTATGACGCCACTGACAGACAGGCAGCAATAAACTACAGACTAGTGTCACTGACATGTATAGTATGTAAAGTGATGGAAAAAATTATCAGGAGAAGAGTGGTGGAGCACATAGAAAGGATTAGACTCATACATGACAGTTAGCATGGCTTCAGGGATGGGAAATCCTGTGTCACAAATCTATGTACTTGAGTTCTATGACAAGGTAACAGAAGTAAGACAGGAGAGATAGGGGGATGGGTAGATTGTATCTTTTTTGGGCTGTAAGAAGGCTTGTGGCACAGTACTACACAAAAGACTGGTTCAAAAACTAGAGGAGCAGGCAAGAATAGTAGGGAAAACATTACAATGGATCAGGGAATACCTGACAGTAAGGAAATAATGAGTATTGGTACGTGATGAGGTGTCAGAGTAGGCCCACGTGTCGAGGGGTTCCACAAGGGTCAGTAAGAGGTCTGGTGCTTTTTCTTATACAGTGGTACCTCTACTTACGAGCTTAATTCATTCCAGACGGCTATTCAAGTGCCGATACCGAAGGAATTTTTTCTCATAAGAAATAATGAAAATTAGATTAATCCATTTCAGACCCCAAAAATACACTTAAAAAAGAACCTACAAAAATACACTTACATAATTGTTCGAGTTGGGAGCTGCTCGTAAGTAGAGGTACCACTTTATATGTGAATCATATGATGGAAAGAATAGATTCAGAGGTGTCCCTGTTTGCCGATGATGTGAAACTAATGAGGAGAATACAAGCAGACAAGGCTCAGGTAAGATTACAACGGGACCTGGACAGGCTGCAAGCCTGGTCCAACAAATGGCTCTTTGAGTTAACCTCAGCAAGTGCAAAGTTATGAAGCTTGGGAAGGACAAAGAAGACTGGAGATGGAGTACAGGCTAGGGGATCAAAGGCTGCAACCCTCACTTAAGGAAATGGATCTTGGGGTGGGCATTTTACCAAGCACGTCCTCTGAGGTGCACATCAATCAAATAACTTGCATCATACGGGTACCTGGAAAACTGAGAATAACATTTCAACATCTAAGTAAGGATTCATTCATGACACTATACACCGTGTACATCAGGGCCATATCGGAGTATGCAGCACCAGTATGGAATTCACACCTGGTCAAACACATCAAGAAATTGGAGAAAGTGCAAAAGTTTGCAAAAGATTAGTCTCGGAGCTAAGGGGTATGTCTTACGAGGAGAGGTTAAGGGAACTCAACCTGATGACGCTAGAGGATAGGAGGGTAAGGGGGGACATATAAAATACTGAGAGGAATTGACAAAGTGTACTGGGCTAAAATGTTTCAGAGGTGGACACAGGATCAAGGGGCCACAACTGGAAGTTGAAAACTCAGATGAGCCATAGGGATGTCAAGAAGTATTTCTTTAGCTTTAGAGTTGTCAGGAAGTGGAATAATCTGGAGAGTGAAGAAGTGGAGGCAAGTTCTATACATAGCTTTAAGAAGAGGTATGATAAGGCTCTAGGAGTGAGGAGAGAGTGACCTAGTATCGACCAACAAAGAGGCAGGGCTGGGGACTATGCCTCGACCCCTGCAGCCATACATAGGTGAGTACACTCACTCAAACAACTAATATATTACTGTTCTTATAAAAATAATTGTACTTGTATCCCTATTAATGTTTCTAAATGCATATCATTTTTAATATCCTAGTCATGTACATTGTAAGCAGCTTCTCCTAGAAAGTAAATAAATATCGAGGTATGCATTACACATAAAGACTAAGAAGGGACTGAGGGAGGTTGAAGCTCCAGGCTCATCACCTGGACACTGCTTTATTAAGTTGCTCACTGACACAATATAATCTTGTTCATCTGATAGTAGTGTTTCAAAACAATTTTACTGTGATATATATTAATAGATTAAAAGGTTAGTTGTGGATTACATTTAACCAATTAATGGCAGTGGCACAGTGGAAGTTGTTGCATCTTATTAGGACGGGACAAAGATGCCCCTTCAGATACTGAAAAATCATTATTTCACTAGCATAGACTTTTATTGAACATTGTAGACTTTTATACAGTACAGTGGACCCCCGAGTAACGAACACCCCGGAAATCGTACAATTATGTAAGTATAACATTGTAAGTGCTTGTGGAAGTGTATTTTTGGGGGTCTGAAATAGACTAACCTATGTGACATTATTCCTTAAGGGAGTAAATTCGTTCGGTAATGGCACTTAAGCAGGCTTCTGGAATGAAGTTTTTACGTTACTTGGGGGTCCACTGTACTCTGAATATTTCTTAAAGGTTTCTTTATTTCATAATATGGTGTAATCTATGTAGCAGGGCTTGACAGTGTGAATTAGGTAGAATACAGTATAGTATTTGTGTCATCATAGTAGCAGATCGAGGTACATTAAGGCTTCATTTTTTTTTATACTAGTACAGTGGACCCCCGGTTTACGATAGTCTCCAAACTCGCCCTTTTATGTAAGTTTATTTTTGTAAGTGCTTTTGTAAGTGTAATTTTGGGGGTCTTAAAGGACTAATCTAATTTACATTACGTATTCCTTATGAGAATAAATTCGTTCGGTAATGGCACTTGAACAGCATTCTTGAACGAAAAAATGACGTAATCCGGGGGTCCACTGTATATGTAATCTATCCATCTGTGATTTGTATTCATGAATGACCAGTTGAAGACTGAATGTCTTTCCGAATTCCATAGAGTTGGTGTAGGAGGTTATCAGAATTACTTCCAAGTCTTGGGAGTTGTAAAAATGTAACAGTTTATTCATCAGCCGAGCATAGAGGCCGTTTGATCAGTCTAGCTATACACCAGTACTCTCAGGTACTTAAATCTTCTTCACATCTGGAGCCTGGATATCTTCTTCAGCATGCTTCATAGTAGATATTTTCCACTCGGTATTCTGTATGTCGCACTTTCTCCTCCATGTAACTGCCCATGTCTTATTACCTACTTATCCCTTCCAGGGAGAGTGCTTTGGTGCCAGTGAAGGACTGCAACACCTTCCCTTTACTTGTGGGTTTTATTCTTCGAATAAGTACATACTGTTTTGTTGCTACAGGAACTTTGCTATTTTGGTGATGTTCCATTTCATATACAGTGGACCCCCGCCTAACGAGCACCCCAGAAATCGTACAATTATGTAAGTATAATATTGTAAGTGCTTGTGGAAGTGTATTTTTGGGGGTCTGAAATAGACTAACCTACGTGACATTATTTCTTAAGGAAGTAAATTCGTTCGGTAATGGCACTTGAGCAGGCTTCTGGAATGAATTTTGCTCGTTAGGCGGGGGGTCCACTGTATTTATATATTTTTTTAATTTTCACTGGTGGCATCATTTACTATTTTCTATTGTATCTCATAAGAGAAAACAGTTAACGATATGAGTCTGTAAAGAAAAATTATGGTAGTATTATTTTCATCATTGCTTTTGTCTTAGTTTACAACTGTGACTTTGTATAATAGCAGGAGATCACTATGAGGCTGGGAGGTAATAGGTGATTGTGTTTGATCCATGGACGGGCAAAGAAGCTCTCAGTCCTTGGATCAAGAGCTCTTTCCTTGAAGGGGAAAGTGCCAAGAAATCTTTTTTTATCCGTCTGTATCTTTTTATGACTGGGATTTTCAGATCTCTTCTTTCTCTCTTACCAGCAAGAGAGAACATCTGTAATGTTTTCTCCCTTTCATTGTAACTTTCTAATTTGCAGCTCTGGTAGCAGTTTTATAACTATTATTTACAATTTTGTTCCTGTCTTGTCTATTTTGTTTTTCTTAAAACTATGGGCACCTTACCAATGGTGTCAGTGTTGCATACAAGCTTCTCACATTTTTGTGTATGTGATTGTCTGCTGACAATATTTTGTCAGTAATGAATCCTAAGTTTACTCTTATTTTTTCAACAAACTGGCCGTATCCCACCGAGGCAGGGTGGCTCAAAAATAAAAATGAAAGTTTCTCTTTTTAAATTTAGTACATGTAATGTATACAGGAGAAGGGGTTACTAGCCCCTTGCTCCCGGCATTTTAGTAGCCTTTTATGACACACATGGCTTACGGAGGAAGAAGTCCGTTCCACTTCCCCATGGAGATAAGTGGAAATAAACAAGAACAAGAACTAGAAAAAATAGAAGAAAACCCAGAGGGGTGTGTGTATATGTACACTTGTATATGCATGTGTAGCGTGACCTAAGTGTAAGTAGAAGTAGCAAGGCGTACCTGAAACCTTGCATGTTTATGAGACAGAAAAAGACACCAACAATCCTTACTCTTCTTAAAATATTAATATTTTTTCCCAATTTTTTTCATGTGGCTTGTTGTTTTCACCCATCTCTGTTACATAGCACCTTCCCACAGTGAATTCCATCAAGCATCTGTCACTATTTTCACAATTTATTCAAGTCTTCTTGTTATGTATTTTCATTAATTTGTATTACTTATTTTGCATAGGACCTTTCCATCAGTCACTAGCATTTAGGTCAGGTACTTTCCATATCACTTGCTGAAGCATTATTAATGTTATTAGAGGTTATCTTTAAATATTACAATTATTTTATTGAATAAAAACTCACACTGCATTATACATACAGTGGTACCTCGACTTACGATGGTCCCCAAACTCACCCTTTTATGTAAGTTTATTTTTTTAAATGCTTTTGTAAGTGTAATTTTGGGGGTCTAAAAGGACTAGTCTATTTTACAACATTTCTTATGGAGATAAATTCGTTTGGTAATGGCACTTGAACAGCATTCTGGAATGAAAAAATATCGTAAGTCGAGGTACCACTGTAATTATTATTATTATTTAGGGGTAAACACTAAACTGGTAGGGATTATGTAGTGCCAAGGGAATGAAAGGCAATTAGGTTCACTTCAAGGATTGGGAAGACAGGTCCAATTCCTTGCATTAAGAGCTACTCATGAACATCAGTGATCTTCCTTCAGAGCAGTTGTCATTGTCTTCAACTCTGAAATTCTAATCTTCACAAAATTCACTCTTTCCCTTCATTCCTTCCCTCTGTACATCCCTAGCTCTTCATCTTGTCTTCCCTTAATGGGGCAGTCTCCATTCATTCAACAAATTCATAGTTTTCTTTTACATTTTTTGTTAACTTTATTTTTACAGTGGACCCCCGAGTAACGAACACCCCGGAAATCGTACAATTATGTAAGTATAATATTGTAAGTCCTTTTGGAAGTGTATTTTTGGGGGTCTGAAATAGACTAACCTACGTGACATTATTCCTTAAGGGAGTAAATTCGTTCGGTAATGGCACTTGAGCAGGCTTCTGGAATGAAGTTTTTTCGTTACTCGGGGGTCCACTGTATTATTCATGGATTTAATTGAAATGTGGTAACTGCTCCATTCTTTTAACTGTATGTATGTATATATATATATATATATATATATATATATATATATATATAAAGGCCGAAATGGCCTTTAACCGAATTAATATTCCCCATAAGAATTAATGTAAATACAATTACAGTGGTCCCTCGGTTTTCGTGCATCTCCAAACTCGAACATTTATGTAAGTGTATTTTCGTAAGTGCTGTTGCAAGTGTATTTTTGGGGGTCTGAAATATACTAACCTACGTGACATTATTTCTTAAGGAAGTAAATTGTCGTAATGGCACTTGAGCAGCATTCTGGAACGAATTTTCGGCGAAAACCGAGGGACCACTGTAATCCGTTCCAGACAAAAATATTCACCAAAATATAATTTTTTAACAATTAAATCAGTATTACATACAGTGGACCCCCGCCTAACGAACAAAATTCATTCCAGAAGCCTGCTCAAGTGCCATTACCGAACGAATTTACTTCCTTAAGAAATAATGTCACGTAGGTTAGTCTATTTCAGACCCCCAAAAATACACTTCCACAAGCAATTACAATATTATACTTACATAATTGTACGATTTCCGGGGTATTCGTTAGGCGGGGGTCCACTGTACCTTTATTGAAGACTAATGCTGGCTTCTGGAAGATAGGGAGGATGCCACACACTTCAGTCCACTAACACCCAGGTTGCCACCCACATCAGTCCACTATCACCCAGGATGCCACCCACACCAATCCACTAACACTCAGGATGCCACCTACACAAGTCCACTAAAACCCAGGATGCCACCCACACCAGTCCACTAACACCCAGGATGCCACCCACACCAGTCCACTAACACTCAGGATGCCACCCACACCAGTTCACTAACACCCAGGATGTCACCCACACCAGTCTGAACTTGCAGCCTCACCATGCCTTACAACACTGTGTATGCCACTGCGCTTCTTAATTAAACCTCTCAAACCAGCCTTTGCTGGCCCTAAATTCACTACCAGCATCACTTGTTCCAGGAGTTTTCTTCACAAGATCTTCATGCAAATGCCTTGCCTTCTCACAAATAACAGACTCCACTACACTGTCTCCCACTATTTGTAATTGTTGATTTGTTTTTCCGAAACATCCTGGCAAGTTCCAGCACCCGCATACCACTCTCATATTTCTCAATCACTTCTCTCTTAAATTCCATCGTGTTTCTCACTCTCTTTGCCACAGAAACTTTACTAGGAACTTTCTTGGGAGCCATGGTTACTTATTTTGCAGTTGCACTGGCAAAAAACAATGGAAAACAAGCGAAATGTTTGTATGAATGAGCAGAAGCTTCCTCACGTACCGAGAGAGACAAACAAACTGAAGTGCAAGCGGCCCCAGCCGACGGGTTGACGCGTCCAATACGGCTGCTAACTGGAATAACGGCCGCTAACCGGGAGCCATAAAACCGCCCACTAACAGGAACGGCCGCTAACCGAGGGTTCACTGTAATAATAACCTCAATTCCATTTCAGAGCATCAACTATGAAAATATAAAAAAACATGACTGAAATGTTAAATCACTCCGCATATACCTCACTGTTTTAAAAAAAAACATTACAGTATTTTGTGTACGTAAATCAGTTTTTCCTTTTTTTGCGGGGGTTGGGGGAGTGTAAATTGGTAAATTATAATCCTCAATATTCTGTAGTAATTCAGACTATATATCAGTATACTGGAGGAGTTATTGGAGGTACAGTTTTAAAAATAATTAATATATGAATGTAATAAATATGTTCCAATCAGTTATCTGTACGTATTATTGTTATTTATGAATAAATATTTACATATACTATTAAGAATGATTAACCTTTGTTAAATACCTGAGTGTATTATATTATTACTATCCTTTGTACTTGGTTCAAGGAATGTTTAATAACCTACATGGATTAATGTTTATGTAATTATTATTGTATTTACAAAATTTACAAATGTTAAAAGCAGGTGGGGATATAATTTTGGAGTGGTTGGTGCTATTATTTAATAAATGTATGGAAGAGGGTAAGGTACCTAGGGATTGGCAGAGAGCGTGTATTGTTCCTTTGTATAAAGGCAAAGGGGACAAAAGAGAGTGCAAAAATTATAGGGGAATAAGTCTGTTGAGTGTACCTGGTAAAGTGTATGGTAGAGTTATTATTGAAAGAATTAAGAGTAAAACAGAAAGCAGAATAGCAGATGAACAAGGGGGCTTTAGGAAAGGTAGGGGGTGTGTAGACCAAGTGTTTACAGTGAAACATATAGGTGAACAGTATTTGGATAAGGGTAAAGATGTTTTTGTGGCATTTATGGATTTGGAAAAGGCATATGATAGGGTAGATAGGGGGGCAATGTGGCAGATGTTGCAGGTGTATGGAATAGGAGGAAGGTTACTGAAAGCAGTGAAGAGTTTTTATGAGGATAGTGAGGCTCAGGTTAGAGTGTGTAGGAGGGAAGGGGACTATTTCCCAGTAAAAGTGGGCCTTAGACAAGGATGTGTGATGTCACCGTGGTTGTTCAATATATTTATAGATGGGGTTGTAAGAGAAGTGAATGCGAGGGTCTTGGCAAGAGGTGTTGGGCTAAAAGATAAGAAGCAAATACAAAGTGGGAGTTGTCACAGTTGCTTTTTGCTGATGACACTGTGCTTTTGGGAGATTCTGAAGAGAAGCTGCAGAGGTTGGTGGATGAATTTGGTAGGGTGTGTAAAAGAAGAAAATTGAAAGTGAATATAGGAAAGAGTAAGGTGATGAGGATAACAAAAAGAATAGGTGACGAAAGATTGGATATCAGATTGGAGGGAGAGAGTATGGAGGAGGTGAATGTATTCAGATATTTGGGAGTGGACATGTCGGCGGATGGGTCTATGAAGGATGAGGTGAATCATAGAATTGATGAGGGGAAAAGGGTGAGTGGAGCACTTCGGAGTCTGTGGAGACAAAGAACCTTGTCCATGGAAGTAAAGAGGGAATGTATGAGAGTATAGTTATACCAACGCTCTTATATGGGTGTGAAGCATGGGTGATGAATGTTGCAACGAGGAGAAGGCTGGAGGCAGTGGAGATGTCATGTCTGAGGTCAATGTGTGGTGTGAATATAATGCAGAGAATTCGGAGTTTGGAAATTAGGAGGAGGTGCGGGATTACCAAAACGATTGTCCAGAGAGCTGAGGAGGGGTTGTTGAGATGGTTTGGACATGTAGAGAGAATGGAACGAGACAGAGTGACTTCGAGAGTGTATAAATCTGTAGTGGAGGGAAGGCGGGGTAGGGTCGGCCTAGGAAAGGTTGGAGGGAGGGGTAAAGGAAGTTTTGTGTGCGAGGGCTTGGACTTCCAGCAAGCATGTGTGAGCGTATTTGATAGGAGTGAATGGAGGCATATGGTTTTTAATACTTGACGTGCTGTTGGAGTGTGAGCAAAGTAACATTTATGAAGGGATTCAGGGAAACCGGCAGGCCGGACTTGAGTTCTGGAGATGGGAAGTACAGTGCCAGCACTCTGAAGGAGGGGTGTTAATGTTGCAGTAATATAACTGTAGTGTAAAGCACCCTTCTGGCAAGACAGTGATGGAGTGAATGATGATGAAAGTTTTTCTTTTTCGGGCCACCCTGCCTTGGTGGGAATCGGCCGATGTGTTAATAAAAAAAAAAAAAAAAAAAATGCTAAACCTGTATAGGCCATTCAGCAAAATGCTTTACGTGAATACACAAAACGAAAGCAGGTCCTGTCTGTGGTGGAGGATTATGCTGCTAAGGCCTTACATTTCACTGAGGGACTTTTTCAAAGCAAGCTGTCTGGCCTGTGACGACTTCACTAAATACTGCCTCTGCATGGACACCCATATGATAAGATTTCGTTCGGATTTTTAACCCCACAGGGTTAGCCACCCAGGATAACCCAAGAAAGGCAGTGTGTCATTGAGGACTGTCTGTCTTATTTCCATTGGGGTCCTCAATCTTGACCCCCAGGATGCGACACACCAGTCGACTAACACCCAGGTATCTACTTGCTGCTAGGTAACAGGACAACAGGTGTAAGGAAACGTGTCAAACCCGGGCCCTTTGTAAAATTTTCTCTTATACGTTTAAAGATATATTTTTTTTTTATTTATGTTAATGTAAAAATTTATAATTTTGTACCAAGAGAAACTTTGAAAACTTACCTAACCTTATTATAACAAGCGCAATTTAATTTAGCCTAACCCAACTAAATATATTTTAGATACGTTTACAATAATTTAATAATAAACAAACACAATGAACTATATTTTTTTCGTTAGGTTCAGAATGATTTTTGCGAAATTATTGCATACACAAATTTTCGCTTGTCTTATATGGCAAGAAGAGCGTTGTTATTTAAGCCAAAATCGCAAGTTTTACCTAATCGGCGCGACAAATATATATACAGTGGACCCTCGGTTAACGAATACCCCGGAAATCGTGCAATTATGTAAGTATAATTTTGTAAGTTCTTGTGGAAGTGTATTTTTGGGGGTCTGAAATAGACTAACCTACATGATATTATTTCTTAAGGACGTAAATTCGTTCGGTAATGGCACTTGAGCAGGCTTCTGCAATGAATATTTTTTGTTAACCGAGGGTCCACTGTATATATATATATACTGTATACAATGGTACCTCGAGTTACGATATTTTTTCATTCGAGAATGCTGTTCAAGTGCCATTACCAAACGAATTTATCCCCATAAGGAATAATGTAAAATAGACTATTTTTTTAAATGCTTTTGTAGGTATATTTTTGGGGGTGTAAAAGGACTAGTCTATTTTACATTATTCCTTATGGGGATAAATTCGTTTGGTAATGGCACTTGAACAGCATTCTTGAACGAAAAAATATCGTAACTCGAGGTACCACTGTACAGTGGACCCTCGGTTAACGAATACCCCAGAAATCGTGCAATTATGTAAGTATAATTTTGTAAGTTCTTGTGGAAGTGTATTTTTGGGGGTCTGAAATAGACCTATGTGAAATTTTTCCTTAAGGGAGTAAATTCGTTCGGTAATGGCACTTGAGCAGACTTCAGGAGTGAAGTTTTTACGAAACTCGGGGGTCCACTGTATATATATGTCGTGCCGATTAGGTAAAACTTGCGATTTTGGCTTAAATAACAACGCTCTTCTTGCCATATAAGACAAGCGAAAATTTGTGTATGCAATTTCGCCAAAATCATTCTGAACATAACGAAAAAAAAATATTTCATTGTGTTTGTTTATTATTAAATTAATGTTAATGTATCTAAAATATACGTATTTAGTTGGGTTAGGCTAAATGAAATTGCGCTTGTTGTAATAAGGTTAGGTAGGTTTTCAAAGTTTCTCTTGGTACAAAATTATAAATTCTTACATTAACATAAATGAAAAAAATATATCTTTAAACGTATAAGAGAAAATCTTAGAAAGGACTTAATTTTAGATGAGTTCTTGCTAATTGACCAGTTTTACCTAATTGGCACGACATATATATATACATGTAGATATATATATATTATATATATATATATATATATATATATATATATATATATATATATATATATATATATATATATATATATATATATGTATATATATCTTTAAATGTATAAGAGAAAATGTTAGAAAGAACTTAATTTAAATGAGTTATTGCTAATTGAAAAGTTTTACCCATAGCTACGCAATCTAACACATGCAGCTAGGAGGATTGGTAAAGCAGGGAAGGGTTCGATCCTCCTCCCAAATAACATGTGATTGGGGGTGAGAGCTTCCTGCTCGTCAATACCATTTTGCACATAGGTTAGGGGTCTATTATTGACTCTCGCTTCTATCTCAGCCAAAATCGTTCGCAACTCATCAGTGGTGACCCTCTTGCTGTGTAAGACCTTGCGGAGACACCTTTTAACCGTACCCACCATACGTTCGTAGAAGCCCCCTTGCCAGGGTGCTCTGGGAACTATGAACTTCCACTCGCACTCTATCTTCTTCAGGTATTCTCGTACCTCCCCGTTGTCCAAAAGATTCTTAAAGACTTTGCTGGCCGCTTTGAAGCTTGTGCCATTGTCTGATATAATCAATCGTGGACAAGAGAACCGAGCTGTAAACCTCCTGAACAACTTCACGAAAGTCTCGGTAGACATATCTTCCGCCAGCTCCAAATGTACGGCTCGGGTAGTGGCACAAGTAAACAGACAGATATATACCTTCTGTGGGTCTACCCTCTCCCCTCCCGGGTTTGTCAGTATGATAGCCCCCGTGTAATCTATCCCCACAGTCTCAAAGAGTCTGTCACTCTGCACCCGTTCCTGAGGCAGTGGCGGTGGTCCCGGGTAGGATAGAGTCCTCCCATCATACCGCCGACAGACCGTGCAATTCCTTATTACCCTTTTGACTGTGGCTCGGCCCTTCAGCACCCAGTAATTCTGACGAAGGCAGGTGAGTGTATCTCCAAACCCTCCATGCATGGTCCTCTGATGAACATCAAGTATCACCAACTCTGACAACCACCTATCCTTTCCCAGTAACACGGGATGTTTGACCCCATAACTGAGCTCCGCGTTGGGTAATCTTCCTCATTGACAAGAATACAATTGGGAGTAAAATAACATAAATAACAACTCAGAGCTACATCTCAAATACTTCGTCCAGCTCCCCGGCAGTGGGCCGCGTGCCCAGAATGCTGCAGGCATTTCCCCTCTGGATTGCAACACTGAGTCTCTGAAAGAGGAAGCTGGCTGCCCTGTGGTCCTTGGTTTCTATGATGAGTTTTTCACCCAGCTCTTTGAAAAACTTTAGAGCACACTTGCCCCATGCTCCAAGGGTCTCCGACCCTATTGGGATGAAGTTATAGCAAGGGGGAAGGCCTTCATATTTGCGGGTCTTCTGGGTCTCCCTGTGGCTGACAGCTCCACCTCCTTCAGCTACGGAGTATGGCAAGTAGGTGTCTGCCATTGTGGCAGCACAGGTGTAGTCCCAAGCAAACTGCTTACCATCCTTCCAGGGTAGCATAGTGGCTCCATCAGGACGCTTTTGACTTCCATCAGACCTCTGCACTTGGGGTTCCCGTTGAGCTGGGCAACGGGCTATGGCGAGGCTTCTCTTTATGATGTCGTTTAACCAAAACCTGGTCATTGTGGTTGTATACAAGCCTCTGGATGCAACGTCTCAACAATTCCAGGAACAGATTCTGAAAATTGACCACTGTCTGGAAAACCTTCCAGCTCCTGCCCCTAACATCTTGCTCCTGGGGGATTTCAACCTAAGGCACCTAAAATGGAGGAATATAGCAAATAATGATGTTGCAGAGATAACACCAGGAGGCAGCTCAGATGAAAACTCGCACACACACGAGCTTTAAAATCTCTGCACCAAATTCACTTTAAACAAGATTGGAGAATACGCTGGACCTCATCTTCACTAACAATGATGATCTGATACGAAATGTCACCATATCAAAAACAATATACTCAGATCACAACATAATAGAGGTCCAGACATGTATGCGGGGGCTCCTGACTGACAAAATGTGATCAGTCGCGCGAGGGAGCCTTCACCAAATTCAACAACAAAAACATAAGGTGGGACCAAGTAAACCAAGTCCTAAATGATGTAAACTGGGAAGATAGCCTATGCAACACGGATCCTAACCTATGTCTAGAACAAATTAACTATGTGGCACTTGAGGTTTGCTCAAGGCATATTCCCTTAAGGAAAAGGAGATGTAAACTAGAAAGAGAAAGGCGCTCCCTATACAGGCGAAGGCAAAGAATAACATAGCGGCTACAAGAGGCCAATATATCTCAAATAAGTAGGGAGACACTGGTCAGAGAAATAGCAAACATCGAACTAAAGCTTAAGGAATCTTTTACAAGAATGGTATACAATACCGATAAGATGAAATTAAGACATGTGCAACATCTGGGTATCTTTATAGTAGACGTTTCGCCATCCAGTTGCTTTATCAATACAAAGTTTAGCGCTTCTATTTGATTATAATAATAATAATAATCAATACAAAATTCTAGGACATAATTAGAAGAGAGTAGAACTATATACAAAAGATGAAGTAATCAGTCCCTCGGCCTTTTAGTTGGTGTGTTCAGCACTGTAGGTGTGGAGATTCTGAAGAACAGGTAAGGAGGCTTGACCTTAAATAGGCGTCAGCTGATAGGGACGGGTAGCAGACCTACAAAATGTACAGAGAACCTTCACGGCACACATAACTGCGATAAAACACTTCAGTTACTGGGAACGCTTGAAGTCCCTCAACCTGTACTCCCTAGAACGCAGGCGGGAGAGATACATGATTATATACACTTGGAAAGTCCTAAAGGGATTAGTACCAAACTTGCACACGAAAATCACTCCCTACGAAAGCAAAAGACTCGGCAGACGATGCAACATCCCCCCAATGAAAAGCAGGGGTGCCACTAGCACGTTAAGAAACAACACAATAAGTAACAGGGGCCCAAGACTGTTCAAATGCCTCCCAGCATACATAAGGGGGATTACCAATAGACCCCTGGCTGTCTTCAAGCAGGCGCTGGACAGGCACCTAAAGTCAGTACCTGACCAGCCGGATTGCGTGCGGACAGCAGTAGCAGCCTGGTTGATCAGGCCCTGATCCACCATGAGGCCTGGTCTCAGACCGGGCCGCGTGGGCGTTGACCCCCGGAACTCTCTCCAGGTAAACTCCAGGTAATATCATAATTTTAGTTTTGAATGAATGCAAAATACTTTGAATAATTCTTCTTAATATAATATAAACACATAACAATATATAAATATATATGAAGATGTAAGATAATGGTGTTGTTTGCTGGAAGTACGAATGACAAGAACAAATAGTTCACTTGTTCATGAGAATAACATTCCCTTTCTTAATTCAGTTGCAAAGGCAAGTATTGTTGTTATTATTGTTGAAGTTGGAGGAGGCGGTGCTGATGGAGAAGAGGTGTAAGGCTCTTCTCCAACACCCCCAGTAATGTAAATCTGTTACACGTTGTACATCTGAGAAAGGAAGCAAAAACAGGAAAAGAACTCACGTAGAAATAATAATAATAATAATAATAATAATAATAATAATAATAATAATAATAATCATAAATACCCATCCTAAATCTAGGCTTCACACTCATTTTCTTCTCTTCGTTTTTTACTGTTTTCCGTCCTGGTAACGTCAGTTTGGTATTACTCTCTCACGTTTTTATTGTTTTTCTTTGGGCGATCCTCACACATGTTTTTGGTGCTGGACTTGAGTCAGGTCCATCCCACCGTCGTGGACTGGTGGCGACAGGGAAGGCCTATTTCCACGTACTCTTTCCCTAATGCTTACTAACTCGTGGATGCCTAAGACTTAGCCTGTCTCTCAGGCTAAGTTTTAGGCATCCAGGATTTCTTCACGCGAATGATTCTCTGCATCCAACAGTGGACAGTGGACTGCTTAATGTTGATTCCACCATATTTGTACCAAAAACTCATTACAGGTGACCGGGTGTGGACTAGTCATTTGCTCATTACTTTATAATTTGTTCATGATTGTAACCATGTATAAACGTAAGTAAATTTACTTACATGGTTCATTACCTTTGTAATTTGCTCAGCTATCAAAACTTTGGGGCACAGTCCCTGGACCCATTATGTACCTCTGTAATCTTTTGACTACCTCCCACAGGATGGGTATGGGGTGCACAATAAAGATATTAAACTAAAAGCACTATGGTGAAAGAGAGACCAAAGTCTGTAAGTGTGGTCTGCAAACCTTCAGGTGTTTACATAACGCCGATGTTTCCACTTTAGATATCACAGTGAGCGACGTTTCTTGAGTGGATACCTTGAAGAGTAGCAGGCAGGCTGGCAATGATCTCAGTGTTGAACTCTCAAGCAAATAGTTATTTTGCCCGCCTGGCACTTTACCTGCTCATCGGCTTATTTTTAGCCAGCTCCATTTTTCCATTCTGCGAATAATTCTTTAACGGTCTTTGGTGTGAAGTCGGTTACTAAACTCAGGTAGGGGTGTAGGCGTCTCGCTCTGCTGGGGCCTGGCAAGGGGGTCCACCAGATCTAATCGGAAACTTCAAGTTTTTATCTCTATTTACAAAGGAACTTTTGTTCCTTTTCTTTCATTTCTCAGCTTTGGGCAACAAATCTTCTAAAACCATCGGGAAGCCGGGCTTGATACGGCTTATGCTGTCAGTGGCCCTGATAAACCCAACAAACAAACTAAGACACTTCCATACGTACTTATCAGGTAACCACCAGGACTTCTGCGCCAGCCTTCGTCGGGTGTGGACGTCTCTCGCCTGAGTATCAGTGACAAATTTCCCCCGTTCTCTCTGGGACACTTGTCATCATCTATTTTGCCCGCCGGGCACTCTACAGGAGGGGCACCTGTTCATCGGCTTACTTTTAGCCAGCTCCATTTTTTTCCGCTCTGCGGATAATTATTTAACGGTTTTTAGTGGGAAGCCGGTTACTGTACTCAGGTGAGTGTGTGGGGGTCCCGCTTTGCTGGGGCTTGGCAAAGGGGTCCACCGGACCTAATCGGAAACTTTCAAGTTTCTATCTCTATTTCCAAAGGAACTTTTGTTCCTTTTCCTTGGGCAACAAATCTTCCTCGTACCATCGAGAAGTTGGGCTCGACACGGCTTATGCTGTCAGTGGCCCTGATAACCTCAACGAAGAAGAAGGTAACCACCTAAATCCAACTAACTCCTGCTAACTATTGAACACAGGTAACACCTTGTAACTTCTGAAGTAAAATTACTTCAGTGTAAAATTGTTCATAGAAAGACATATAATTAGCACTGAATACTAATTATTATTGATCGTTGACCAGGCTTTTGCAAAATGTGTGTATATAACATCTGCATTCTGTTTATCTTCTAGACCACTACGACAAGGTCCTGGATGCTCTAGAAGATAAACAGAATGCAGATGTTATATACACATATTTTGCAAAAGCCTTTGACAAGTGTGACCATGGTGTAATAGCACACAAAATGCGTGATAAAGGAATAACAGGAAAAGTTGGTAGATGGATCTATAATTTCCTAACATGTAGAACACAAAGAGTAGTAGTCAACAGAGTAAAGTCTGAGGCAGCTACTGTGAAAAGCTCTGTTCCACAAGGCACAGTACTTGCTCCCATCCTATTCCTCATCCTCATATCAGACATTGACAGGGATATAAGCCACAGTGCTGTGTCTTCCTTTGCAGATGACACCCGAATCTGTATGACAGTGTCCACCGTTGAAGACACTGCAAGACTCCAAGCAGACATAAACCAAATCTTTAAATGGGCTGCAGAAAACAATATGAAGTTCAATGATGAGAAATTTCAATTACTCAGATACGGAAAACGTGAAGAAATTAAAATCTCATCGGAGTACAAAACTAATTCCAACCACACAATAGAGCAAAAAACTAATGTCAAAGACCTGGGAGTGATCATGTCAGAGGATCTCACCTTCAAGGACCATAACAAAGTAGCAATTGCATCTGCTCGAAAAATGACAGGATGGATAATGAGAACCTTCAAAACCAGGAATGCCAAGCCCATGTTGACACTTTACAGATCGCTTGTTCTATCTAGGCTGGAATATTGCTGCACACTAACTACACCTTTCAAGGCGGGTGAAATTGCTGACCTTGAAAATGTGCAGAGAATCTTCACCGCACGCATAAGTGCGATAAACCACCTCAACTACTGGGAACGCTTGAAGTTCCTAAACCTGTACTCTCTAGAACGCAGGCGGGAGAGATACATTATTATATACACATGGAAAATTCTCGAGGGCTTAGTACCAAACTTGCACACAAAAATCACTCCCTACGAAAGCAAAAGACTCGGCAGGCGATGTAACATCCCCCCAATGAAGAGCAGGGGTGCCACTAGCACGTTGAGGGACAACACAATAAGTGTTAGGGGCCCAAGATTGTTCAACTGCCTCCCAGCATACATCAGGGGGATTACCAACAAGCCCCTGGCTGTCTTCAAACAGGCACTGGACAGGCACCTCAAGTCTGTACCTGATCAGCCGGGCTGTGGTTCGTACGTTGGACTGCGTGCGGCCAGCAGTTACAGCCTGGTTGATCAGGCTCTGGTCCAACAGGAGGCCTGGTCACAGACCGGGCCGCGGGGGCGTTGACCCCTGGAATTCTCTCCAGGTAGACTCCAGGTAGGTGCCAACACTTGCCTTACACTCTACAACCTAACTCTCGTGTTAAGTCACTTTGTAGCCATTCCTCGATGTTTTGATTACTAAATAATTTTATATCCGAACACACATCATCTTTAAATTACATTCCCTTTTATATGGTCCTTCTCATTGTTATCTTCACCTTTCACTCTCCTACGTCATAGTATCCTCACTCTCCTTCTCTCTTTTGGTGTCTTTCTTTGGGGAGTCCTGACATACGTCATCTCTTCTTCGTTGAGGGCTCTCTATGCTGGGCTGGTAAGTCAGGTCCATCTCACCGTGAAGGACTGGTGGTGATGGGGAAGGCTCCTTCTCATGTAACTTTTCCAAAATAGTTACAAGGTCACCAATGACCGTTCTTTCCTCAGAGTTTATTGCCATTACATTCTGAATCCATTCATTCATTCCTGGGAGCTGCAAATTCCATTCGTACATGAGAGTTTCACATATCTCAGCTAAGCTTTTGACATCCTCGATATCATTGAATGCTACTATACATACTACCCTTTTTGACATTTCTGGAAACGAAGATTTAACTGGCTTCGGCAGTGCAATCGTATACTCCTCTTACCTTATTTTGCTAGCGAAACCGAAGTCAATAAGCGTGGTTTGTAGACCTTCAGGTGTTTCGAGAATGCAGATGTTTTTAAAATGAACGTCCGTGTGAGCGACCTTTCTCGAGTGGATACCTTGAAGAGTTGTGGCCAGGCTGGAGATAATTTTAATCATTGTTGAAGTATTAAATACTTACTTTTACTTATATTCATCTAATGTGATACCTGCATACTCAGTAACTAGGTAACCACCGTCAGGATTAACTCCCACTAACTTCTGAACACCAATAATATCTTATATTTTTTGTAATTACATGACTTCGGTGATTAAATCTTTATAAAAATAGTCGGTTCTTATTTCCTTCACTACCCATTATTATTAACCTTCAACCACTAGCCAGCATGTGCCTTACACACCTTGTCCGATCTTATACGTCGAGTCGCTCTTCAACCAGTTCACGATTTCTCTGCGTCGAAATGTTTTTATATTAGTCGAGTTACAGAACTCCTCTAATTCTTTTATCATTGTTTGAGAAAACTTTTTGATTTAATCGTTATATTTTATGTTAATTTGCTCCGACTTGTTATCTTTCTCTTCATCTGTTGTTTATCTTTTATTCCTTTCCGACTCGTCGTTATCACTTTCGTTATTCCCTTCATCATCGTCTCTCTGCCTTTTATTGAATTGCTTACTGCAGCCCTCAATCTCCTCCTCTTCTCTCCTTCTTTTACCGTTTTTCGTGGGACTATCCTCACGATCCTCTTCTCTCCTCCTTTTACCGTTTTTCGTGGGACTATCCTCACGATCCTCTTCTCTCCTTCTTTTACCGTTTTTCGTGGGACTATCCTCACCATCCTCTTCTCTCCTTCTTTTATCGTTTTTCGTGGGACTATCCTCACCCTCCTCTTCTCTCCTCCTTTTACTGTTTTTCGTGGGACTATCCTCACCCTCCTCTTCTCTCCTCCTTTTACTGTTTTTCGTGGGACTATCCTCAACCTCCTCTTCTCTCCTCCTTTTACTGTTTTTCGTGGGACTATCCTCACATTTTGCATTTGAGGACATTTAACGTTACTCTTCACTTTCTATTGGTTAGGAATCAGCAGCAGCGTTAAGCTTATCCATGAAATGTGATTTATGTGACAGAGTAAATAATGATAATATTGGCAGTCGTTCATTTGACAATAACTTATATATAATATTGCTTGTAAATAGTGAATTTGGAATTAATCATTTAAGCGACATTTACCTTGTACATGTACTTGTAGAAATAAAGATATTATTATTATTATTATTATTATTATTATTAGACTTACAACACTGATGAGTGCCTGAAAATACATCATATAGTCAATTGTTTAATTCGTATAGCTATTTTCCCATATATATATATATATATATATATATATATATATATATATATATATATATATATATATATATATATATATATATATATATATATGGAAAATAGCTATACCAATTAAACAATTGACTATATGATGTATTTTCAGGCACTCATCAGTGTGTAAGTCTTATAATAATAATAATAATTATAATAATAATAATAATAATAATGATAATAATAATAATAATAATAATAATAATATCTTTATTTCTACAAGTACATGTACAAGGTAAATGTCGCTTAAATGATTAATTCCAAATTCACTATTTACAAGCAATATTATATAAAATGGGGTCCATTCTGGTACAAATTGTGGGACCCATAGCCTCGGAGAAGTGGATAAAAAGGCTTCAAGAAAGAATATCGTATATATATATATATATATATTATTGTAACCACGAACGAGTGGTATTGATCAATAACTACACTGCACTAGCCAGGGTTCGAACCTATGATACTTTGGTCCGCCTCATGATGAGCGAAAACACGTAACGCCTTAGAGCACTGAACCACACAATGCTTAAGAGCAGCGCATCCAGTAGAACTGGATGTTGTACTCGCTACCCAAGGACTGAGAATTCTTCCTAGAGATGTATTTAGGTAGTGGAACCAGAAAGTAGTCCTGGTTGTTCCTCCCTCCGTCCATGTTATTTTCTTTGAATTTTTAACAATGAAATCACAACTTACAGTTGTTTGCGTTAGAAGAATTCAAAGGCCAAATGTTAACAGGCATTTTTGAGTATTTAAAAAGATAATTGACTAAAAGTAGTAGGCATTTGTGAGTCAACAGTTGCAGCGGTGACTGCATCACAGAGCACAGTCTGTCTGCTACTAAACAAATTTGAATTTACTCCACAAAATTGTCAGTCAAAAAAGGATTGCCAAGCTTTGGAATTCTAATAGTTGGGGAAGTTTTGTTGCAAAATCTTTATAGCAAGTTGGAATTTTACAAGTCAAGAAGAATTTCATTCTACTGTAAATCAATAAAAACAAATATTCAGTAATATTTATATTTTGACTTTATCAAAAAGCTTAAAAGTGTCACTGTCTTACCCCAACAATTTTTCACGACATTCCCAATGACATTATTAATCATTCAATAGTTTTGGAGAGGAAAGTGTACAAATATCACAGTTAAGATGATCCACCACCACCACCCCTCCTTCAGAGTGCAGGCACTGGACTTCCCACCACCACCCCTCCTTCAGAGTGCAGGCACTGGACTTCCCACCACCACCCCACCTTCAGAGTGCAGGCACTGGACTTCCCACCACCTCCCCTCCTTCAGAGTGCAGGTACTGGACTTCCCACCACCACCCCTCCTTCAGAGTGCAGGCACTGGACTTCCCACCACCACCCCTCCTTCAGAGTGCAGGCACTGGACTTCCCACCACCACCCCTCCTTCAGAGTTCAGGTACTGGACTTCCCACCACCACCCCACCTTCAGAGTGCAGGCACTGGACTTCCCACCACCACCCCTCCTTCAGAGTGCAGGCAGTGTACTTCCCACCACCACCCCTCCTTCAAAGTGCAGGCACTGGACTTCCCACCACCACCCCTCCTTCAGAGTTCAGGTACTGGACTTCCCACCACCACCCCTCCTTCAGAGTGCAGGCACTGGACTTTCCACCACCACCCCTCCTTCAGAGTGCAGGCACTGGACTTCCCACCACCACCCCTCCTTCAGAGTGCAGATACTGGACTTTCCACCTCTAGCACTCAAGTTCCAGCTGACAAATTTCCTTGAATCCCTTCATAAATACTTAAGTGCTTACTCTTCAGCAACGATTGGAAATTGTAGTTATAACTGTTTTAGTACTTCCATCAAGCGTGCGTGAGCGTGTTAGACAGGAGCTAATGGAGACAAATGGTTTTTAGGACTTGACGTGCTGTTGGAGTGTTAGCAAGGTAACATTTATGAAGGGATTCAGGGAAACCGGCAGGCCGGACTTGAGTCCTGGAGATGGGAAGTACAGTGCCTGCACTCTGAAGGAGGTGGGTGTTAATGTTGCAGTTTTATAACTGTAGTGTAAACACCCCTCTGGTAAGACAGCGATGGAGTGAATGATGATGAAAGTTTTTCTGTTTCGGGCCACCCTGCCTTGGTGGGAAGCGGCCGATGTGTTAATAAAAATAAATATTGTTGCTTGGTGTCGCGTGGACGGATTTAAGAATTATTTGGTGTTGAGTCGTGAGGGTTGAGTTGGCAGTTGTGGGCAGAGAAAGATATGTGAAAGTGTGGATGACAGGTGTAAGTATTATATGAAGATTAGATATGGGTGTGGAAGTACAGGGAGGCACTACTGGGCGTCGGAAATGTAGAGCATCTTAAGAATAGGAGAGGTGAGGCAATCGCCTCTGTAAGCAGATTTTGGTAATTTACGTGTTGATAAGATAAACACTTTTCTCTTTGAGACACTTGACTTTATTTTCCTGAAGGAAGATGGGGCACTAGTGAGCGTAAGAGGAGTGCTGTCCATTGCAATTAAGGCATAAAGTAGAACGGTTACATATAAGGTCATTATAGTTTGTCTCTGTTTAGGACCTGCAATGTTTTGCCAGATGGATTAAAGATCAGCAGTTGCGACACTGTTGTGGTGTGGGCTTTAGCTCTCCTGACATAAATTGTTTACCTGCTGTATATACTGACTGGACAAGGTTGTGGCCATCAAATGTTTGTTGGGCGATGTTCAGTAGGTATTTTCTCCGTCCGTGAGCTGGACATAGGTATCAACGCGGGTAATTGGGAGATGTAGGTCCAGTTGTCCTTTGTATGCTGGGACTGCAGTCTATAAAATCTTGCTGGACAATGGTGTGAGGGATGACAACCGTTTCCCGGCAGGAAATAAGGGTCGACTTTCGGTGAACTGTCACCGGGGTCATGCCTATGGAGTGAAGGTGTAGATTTTTGGCTTGGTCAACATCAATTATACATGGCCCATTATGTGAAGAATAGAAATAGCTTGGGACAAGAGGTCTTGTGTAATAATGTGGTCTTTCAATAGTGCCTCTGGGTTTGTCAATTGCATGAAAAAAATAAAGTTAATTTTTGAGTGTAGTAGAGGTTTCCAAGCCGTGGCTTTCTTAGGGCACAGTAGGGATGAACAGTATGTGTCGCATTCATATAGTTTGTTTATAGTAGGTGTTTGGCAGGTTTGGAATCTTTCGTTTTGCATATTTTCGTTGAGTCTTAGGCCGCCACACATGGCTCAGAAAGCAGCCTTCAGTAATACTTCCCGTCAGGGTACACCGGAATGCTGCCCAGTGCACCTCCAGACTTCAGCACCACCACGAAGTTCACGCTAGAACAGGGTCAGCTACGATCTATTATCCTGCCAGGGACCTGAATTCCACAAAGTAAAAATATCCACAATTAGATTCGCTCCAAGAAATGAAATAAGAGATCTAATTCTTTAGACCAAAAGTCCTTTCACTACGCCAAGGATTTCCTGTTTGGAACTCTCATGGCTGAATGGCTACGACGTTGGGCTAACTGTAGGAATCGCGGATTGAATCTCCGTCCATTCTTGTTTATTCATTGACAGTCGTTCTCGACGACTTATCTTGAGTTTATAGACTATGTGAATACTATGTAAACCTGCTTGCAGGCTGCAACGAAAGTTGCAGGGTTGTGAAATGTGTGTGAATTAACATTCTTGATAAGCAAGGGTGTGATAGCTATGTCTGTCGGGGAAAACTGGGGAATAACAGTCTTGCTAACCGAGCAGCCAGAAGGTAAGCCAGGCTTCAGACCGAGAGCCTGAAGGTAAACCAGGCTTCAGACCGAGAACCAGGATACAAAAATTCTTGAAGCTGGTCATAGGTAACATCAGGGTAAAACCGAGGTTTTGATCTGATGTTTTTTTGCCTCATCAGCTGCTTGAGTATAAGGCGTTTGACATTCTTCAGAATATGAAACTGTACGTTTGATACTCTAAAAAGAATGTTGATCTTTCCTTTCTAAAGTAAAGTAAATTTTATTTCTTTGCAATTTTACATATATATTTGTAGCTAAAATTATAAACTGAAGTGCAAGGAGAGCCACTGACATGCCATGGCATTAAGGGCAGCTTACTCTAATGACTTATAGACTATGTACATAATATTAGAGAAATTGATTGAGTTTATTCTAGTTATATATTTGATTTCAAATTACAATATGATGATATTATGCTGTTAAAATTACAATATGATGATATTAAATTGTAACAAGTGTTTAGGAGGATGGTAATATAAAATTGAGATTATCTTAAGGAAAATAACATTGAGCATTTGTGAAAGTAATTTATAGTATGAGTATTTAGTTTTGGGTGAGTAGGTGGTAACATAATGGTAGCATATTAGTAAAAATTAAAATTATCTTATAGGAACACGAAATATGACGAGTGAATTCTGCAGACTACTTCTTGTGGTAAAGTTACTTTTATTTCCACACATGTTTCTTAATAGTTACTATACCTCTAATATTTTCTTTCAGTTCGAGGGGCCCGGTGTGAGACCAAGCTGCGGGGGCGATGATCCCTGTAACTGTTAAGAGATAAAACTGCTAGACTATGCCAAGGTAATATGTAGTAATATACCTTAGATAGAGTTGAGCGTTGAAATGAGGTGAGGTAGAATATGGGATTTCAGCCAGTACGTTCAACGGTGTAAAGAAATGTTCCTCCAAAGGAAACAACTCTAGTATAACCCTAAAATTAGATCTAAGGTATGGCGATCAGCTCACAAGTGAACAGTCCAGGTTCAGTCACATGGCGAGGTGAGACGTTGGTTTATGTCTCTTTATATTTACTGCTTGTGTTCACCTGGCAGTAGATAACACAGTTATTGTGTACTGTGTGTCGCATCCAAGAAAAAAAAATATAACGACCCGAAACTGGATGGCTTTCTTCTTCTAACTTGGCTATTGTTTAAATGACGCTTTAAATCCTGTGAGCTCCTATGGCGATCTGTTGCGAGATGGTAATACAACAGTGATTGATGAAGTGTTGTTGAGTTCGAAATAAAGGTGGTCAAGGAGGAGCTGATGTTACGTGTTTGTGGCTGGAGGCTCGTCGTGGCAGCCTCGGGGCCTGGGGCGTTTGCCTGCTAACAACAGTACCGCTACGACGGACGCCCGAGCGTGGGGCCACCCTGACAGTCTCATTGACTACACCTACCTCACTGACAGACTTTTTCTTGAAGCCTCGGGCTAGAGCTCCTAAGCTTGACATTGCTTTCCTCAAAGACCCTGGCCGATGTTCAGGTAATCTTTGGAAGGGAACTTCTCGTTCCACTCTTGGCATATTGAGAGAGAGAGAGCGACGGAGCAACTGTGATGAGAGCCGTGGAACACGCAGTGATCCCACCCTTGAAGGTAATGCGTGATCTAGGAACGATCTCGAGGCTGAATTTTCTGTGAAAGTCGTAGTAGAGCGGGAGGGCTTCACAGCTTCCGTTGCCTCTTTCTCTGCCTGCAACGCTCGCTCTCTGCTTTCAGGCTTGGCTATATCATTATCGTGACTGGGCTTGACTTGTTGGAATAAGCCAGGCCCACTCATCATCGTAAGTACTGCTTTAGAATATATCGGTGAAACAGGGTCCGCCAGTTTTCCGTAGTCCGTAGAGTTCATGCGACGACTGACCGAACCAATGACACGCTTGCTGGCCCGACGTCCGCGCTGCGAATACGTCCGTATTAACCTTCCTCTGTAATTCCCAGAAGTGTGCGAAATATTATACGGTTCCTGGTTCAGTATATTCTTGTGATGATCATCAACAGATGACAGGGGTGTTGCAGACATTTCAGGAGTCTGGCAGTTACTGCTGTGGTTCTCGTCTTCAAAGTCTTGAGCAGAAGAATTGTCAGTCGATCTGGAATCACAAGTATCTGAATGAAGGTCCAAATGCTCCGAAGATCCATCAAATGTGGTCCAGTGTTCCCTACATATGCTGTCAGTTGCGTGTACGTCAGTAGCTGGAGCCTGAGAGTCTCCCTCAGATATTGTGACAGGGAGGGGCGTGGACGACAGAGGGCAAGCATGAGCGGCATCATCTAGAGTATCTTCGTTATGCCCCTCATCACCAACTTCTTCCTTTTGTTTTGAATTAAGTACAATTTTCATGATGGCAGACGCTTCAGGAATGATTGTACTGAGGTTACCCCTATCTGGAGAATTACTGAGCAAAGGATTATCGCTGTTGTCAGTCGCAGTTTCAAGCTGGGAGGGAACATTTTTCTTCTCTGTTTGAGTATGATGGAGATCTTGCGTGTTAGATCTTGAAGAACCTAACAAAGCACTGTTTCGTGCATCTCTGTCGGTTCTGTTGCAAAATATAAAATCTTCACAAATGAAACTATCTGAGGATGTCCACTTGTGACGGTCAGTGCTGACACTGTCAGTAGTCTTGGTGAGCAAGCTGGATCTTGGTGCAGCTGCGACATCTGACGTGGAAATGGAGAAACTCTGAATGTTTGAATCAGATGTAATATTTTCAATGTTTTTAGAAAGTTCCCTAAAATCATACACATTTTCTTCGTTACACTGTGGAATGTTTCTGTGAGTTCCTCTCCTTGTTCGGGATGAGACAGGACTGTCAATTATTATTGATTTAAGTTTTTCGTTGTCTGCATCATGATCTTCTTTTGATGGTTCTTTTATAACGAACGATGGACAAAACGCATGTTTATCCCTTGCGCCACTTTTAATTTTGCATTCCTTACCTTCACGCCCCACGTTCTCCCATCCTTGAGGTCTCTTCTCCGACAGATTTGACGAATGCCGCTTATTTTTACCCCTTAGCGAGTCCCACCTGGTTTCGAATGAAGTGTCATTAGCAATTGTTGTAGTTTCCTCTACACATGTTAAGCCGAGTGCGGGGTAATTGACTGTACCATTATTTTCACTGCTAACATCAGGGATGTTGCCTGCCGTTTTAAAAGGTCTACAAGAGGAAGTGCCCTGACGCCATATCTCTGCCACGGTTGACCCTGAAAGTTCATCACTGGCTGTGTGTTCTCGAGAGAGAGACTGATGGATCCGCTGCGTCACCTTGTACGGTTCACCTGCTCCAGGAGACCTTGCACTGCACTCCTCTAGTGCACTCGCACTCCGCTCTCTTTTCTCAGCGTCTTTGATCCTTCCTGCAACAAAAAATGTTATATGATCAAATTGTTCAGTTATTTAACATAATATTGATTCTTGTTAGAGGGTGAGGGTGTCTCGTAGCTAGGTTGGTAACGCACTCAGCTCACACATTCAGTATCCGTGGTTCGATCCCCGGTACGAATGAAAACATTGGGCGTGTTTCCTGAAGACACCTGCTGTCCCTGTTCACCTTTTAGTAACTATTAGGTACTTGGGTGTTAGCCGACTGGTGTGGGTCGCATCCTGGGGGACAAAATTAACCAAAGTTACTCGAAATGGTCTACATAACAAGGGGCTTTCAATATAGTATGTCAGTTAGGTCTGTATAAGTTGTATCATGTACTTGTAGAAATAAAGATTATTATTATGTTTACTAGCCTTACACTAGAGATAAAATCGGTAATCATTTTATGGAATGTTTTGAAATCACAGTGTTTTATTATTTAATAAAATTCTCATGTGAGAATTTAAACAAATCAAAACATGTTGAACATTTTATGAAGCTTGAAGCGCCTACCTTTTTTGGCCGATTTTATGAAGGACTTGAAAAGTTTGAACTTGCTGGCGGGTGTGATGGGAAGACAGTGCTGCACCAAACTCGTACGCCCAGTTGCATTGTTGCCACCCAAATTATCAACAATGTCACCAGCATCAACAACACGAGCACCAATAACAGCAACAGAAACAGCAGCAGCAGTAGCAAGAGGGGCATCAGCAAGGGGAAGAGCAGCAGCAGCAGCAGCAGCAATGCCAGCGTTAGAAGTAGTAGCAGTATTAGTAGTAGCAGCAGCAGCATCAGTAGTATTGTTAATGTACGTCAAATACTTGAGATAATAAAGGGGAGGAGTGGGAGGGATGGGTGCTGGAGGGTGGAGAACCAACCGACCTGGACGTTTTGGTGGACCTTGGACCAGGGAGTGTCCAGCCGAGCCGCCCGCCATCAACACCCTCTCTGCTGAACTCTGCTGCCTGCAAGCACACACACTAAATAACATCTCCTGTGAAGGGATGAAGTAAAAGAATAAGAAAAAAAAAAGAAACTTAAAGTAAAAAACAGAGAGGGTTATTGTATAAAATATTCCCAACGCTCTGATATTATTTAAAGTTTTTGAGACAGTATTATTAATTATTATTATTATTATTATTATTATTATTATTATATTTACGGAAAGTCGTAATGGTCATAAACCGCTTTGGAAATGAGAGGCAATCAGTGCAAGGGAAGACAAGCTTAACTCCATAGATGAAGAAGCCGTAACCAGCAACAAGGAGGTTCCCTCTTCAGGCTAAGTTGAGAATAGTGTTTTATCCTGGCAAGGGACACGCAGGCAACTGAACACGCAGGCAGCTGAACACGCAGGCAGCTGAACACGCAGGCAGCTGAACACGCAGGCAGCTGAACACGCAGGCAGCTGAACACGCAGGCAACTGAACACGCAGGCAACTGAACACGCAGGCAACTGAACACGCAGGCAACTGAACACGCAGGCAACTGAACACGCAGGCAACTGAACACGCAGGCAACTGAACACGCAGGCAACTGAACACGCAGGCAGCTGAACACGCAGGCAACTGAACACGATGGCAACTGAACACGCAGGCATCTGAACACGCAGGCAGTTGAACACGCAGGCATCTGAACACGCAGGCAGCTGAACACGCAGGCAACTGAACACGATGGCAACTGAACACGCAGGCAGCTGAACACGCAGGCAGTTGAACACGCAGGCATCTGAACACGCAGGCAGCTGAACACGCAGGCAACTGAACACGATGGCAACTGAACACGCAGGCAGCTGAACACGCAGGCAGTTGAACACGCAGGCAGCTGAACACGCAGGCAGCTGAACACGCAGGCAACTGAACACGATGGCAACTGAACACGCAGGCAGCTGAACACGCAGGCAGTTGAACACGCAGGCAGCTGAACACGCAGGCAGCTGAACACGCAGACAGCTGAACACGCAGGCATCTGTGTTTATTTCATGATTGGCTGTTATTGTTTTTGTTTAAGATAGGTATGATAAAGCTTAGTATCTGCAACATAATATTTAGGTGATTCTTCAAGTAGGGTGGCTTACCATAGCCACCTTGGTGATTCTTCAAGTAGGGTGGCTTACCATAGCCACCTTGGTGATTCTTCAAGTAGGGTGGCTTACCATAGCCACCTTGGTGATTCTTCAAGTAGGGTGGCTTACCATAGCCACCTTGGTGATTCTTCAAGTAGGGTGGCTTACCATAGCCACCTTGGTGATTCTTCAAGTAGGGTGGCTTACCATAGCCACCTTGGTGATTCTTCAAGTAGGGTGGCTTACCATAGCCACCTTGGTGATTCTTCAAGTAGGGTGGCTTACCATAGCCACCTTGGTGATTCTTCAAGTAGGGTGGCTTACCATAGCCACCTTGGTGATTCTTCAAGTAGGGTGGCTTACCATAGCCACCTTGGTGATTCTTCAAGTAGGGTGGCTTACCATAGCCACCTTGGTGATTCTTCAAGTAGGGTGGCTTACCATAGCCACCTTGGTGATTCTTCAAGTAGGGTGGCTTACCATAGCCACCTTGGTGATTCTTCAAGTAGGGTGGCTTACCATAGCCACCTTGGTGATTCTCCAAGGTGGCTTACACAGCCACCTAGGTGGTCAGGTGGTGGTATAATACGTGTGATATTTGCCTCAGCAACCCCCCTCCCCCCCACTCATCTTTGGTATTCAGCTCACCAGAGTTTAATTTCACATAACTTAATGAAGTTCAAATAACTCAAATAAGGTAATTATTTCAGTTAATTAACTATTCACTAAGTCTTGCGTCACCACATTATGCGTCACCACGTCATGCGTCACCTCGTTATGCGTCACCACGTCATGCGTCACCTCGTTATGCGTCACCACGTCATGCGTCACCACGTCATGCGTCACCACGTCATGCGTCACCACGTCATGCGTCACCACGTCATGCGTCACCACGTCATGCGTCACCACGTCATGCGTCACCACGTCATGCGTCACCACGTCATGCGTCACCACGTCATGCGTCACCAAGTCATGCGTCATGGATCTGTTTCCCAAAACCGCCATATCTCTCTAATAAATGAAGTTCATGCTACAAGTTTTTGCATTACCCTTTTTACATTAGATTTTAGATTTAGCTGCCGAGGCGCTTAGCTTACTGTGACCTCCAAATCCATCATGTAAACGGCACGAGTATATAGGGGCCCAGGAACTAGGCATATCCCATAGGTGATTATGCTGTCCATCTCTAAATCATCAATAAGTGGACAATTATGCACATAGTGTTCAAGAGAGCGACTACAAGGCTGACCAATAACTACCCACTTAGTCTGATCATCTTCACTGTATATGTAATTAATAATTATAACCTTAATTTTTAAAGGGGGTGGACAGGTAAGCCAGCGAAAGGCCTCGGTCAATGAC
The DNA here is from genome assembly GCA_009830355.1 of Cherax destructor. Lineage (NCBI taxonomy): Eukaryota > Metazoa > Arthropoda > Malacostraca > Decapoda > Parastacidae > Cherax > Cherax destructor. Next base: position 60,276 of record WNWK01007571.1, on the reverse strand, counting down.
CAAAAGCTCTAGTGGTAGGGTCATCATATGACTGTTTACTGAGGAATCTAACCTGACCTAACCTAGTGTACATGTCAAAGTGGCAGTACTGTAACCAAGTTTAAGCCTGGCTGCTACATCAGTCACTGTTTACAAGCTGCTACATCAGTCACTGTTTACAAGCTGCTACATCAGTCACTGTTTACAAGCTGCTACATCAGTCACTGTTTACAAGCTGCTACATCAGTCACTGTTTACAAGCTGCTATAACATCAGTCACTGTTTACAAGCTGCTACATCAGTCACTGTTTACAAGCTGCTATAACATCAGTCACTGTTTACAAGCTGCTACATCAGTCACTGTTTACAAGCTGCTATAACATCAGTCACTGTTTACAAGCTGCTATAACATCAGTCACTGTTTACAAGCTGCTACATCAGTCACTGTTTACAAGCTGCTATAACATCAGTCACTGTTTACAAGCTGCTACATCAGTCACTGTTTACAAGCTGCTATAACATCAGTCACTGTTTACAAGCTGCTACATCAGTCACTGTTTACAAGCTGCTATAACATCAGTCACTGTTTACAAGCTGCTACATCAGTCACTGTTTACAAGCTGCTACAACATCAGTCACTGTTTACAAGCTGCTACATCAGTCACTGTTTACAAGCTGCTACAACATCAGTCACTGTTTACAAGCTGCTATAACACCAGTCACTGTTTACAAGCTGCTACAACATCAGTCACTGTTTACAAGCTGCTACAACATCAGTCACTGTTTACAAGCTGCTACATCAGTCACTGTTTACAAGCTGCTACAACATCAGTCACTGTTTACAAGCTGCTACAACATCAGTCACTGTTTACAAGCTGCTACAACATCAGTCACTGTTTACAAGCTGCTACATCACTGTTTACAAGCTGCTACAACATCAGTCACTGTTTACAAGCTGCTACAACATCAGTCACTGTTTACAAGCTGCTACAACATCAGTCACTGTTTACAAGCTGCTACAACATCAGTCACTGTTTACAAGCTGCTATAACATCAGTCACTGTTTACAAGCTGCTACAACATCAGTCACTGTTTACAAGCTGCTACAACATCAGTCACTGTTTACAAGCTGCTACAACATCAGTCACTGTTTACAAGCTGCTACAACATCAGTCACTGTTTACAAGCTGCTATAACATCAGTCACTGTTTACAAGCTGCTATAACATCAGTCACTGTTTACAAGCTGCTACAACAACAGTCACTGTTTACAAGCTGCTCAGTAAATGTCCTTATCTTCGTTCTTGTTATCATACATTTTTATATCTGCCACTTTTTTTTTTTCCTAAAATAATTATAAGATTATATTTTTTTATTGAGAATTATAATGTTGCTATCAGAAAGTGTTTTGTTTTGACTTTCCTGGAGTCTACCTGGAGGGTATTCCGGGTATCAACGCCCCCGCGGCCCGGTCCATGACCAGGCCTCCTGGTGGATCAAGGCTGATCAACGAGGCTGTTACTGCTGGCCGCACCTAGTCTAACGTACGAACCACAGCCCGGCTGATCCGGCACTGACTTTAGGTATCTGTCCAGCTCCCTCTTGAAGACAACCAGGGGTCTATTGGTAACTCCCCTTATGGCTGGTGGAGGCTGTTTAACAGTCTTGGGCCCCAGACACTTATTGTGTTTTCACTGGGGGTATGTTGCATCGCCTGCCAAGTCTTTTGTTTTCGTAGGGAGTGATTTCTGTGTGCAGATTAGGGACCAGCCCCTCCAGGATCTTCCAGGTGTAGATTACGATGTATCTCTCTCGCCTGCGCTCCGGTGAGTATAAGTCAAGTGCTTCCAAGCGTTCCCAGTAGTTGTTTGATGGAACTTATATGTGAAGTAAAGGTTCTCAGTACATTCTCTAGATCTGCAATTTCACCTGTCTTGAATGAAGATCCATCCTATCAGTTTCCTCGCAGATGTGATAGTGGCACTGTTGTGGTCCTTGAAGGTGAGATCCTCAGACATTATCATTCCCAGGTCCTTCACATTACTTTTCAGCTCTATTGTGTGATTAGAGTTTGTAGTATACTCAGTTCTAGTTATTATTTTCTCCAGTTTTCTATAACGTAGTTGGAATTTGTCTTCATTGAACATCATATTGTTCTCCGTTGCCCATTGGAAAACTTGGTTTATATCGTCTTGGAGGTTAACCGTGTCCTCAATAGATGACAGTCTCATACTGATCCTAGTATCGTCTGCAAAGGATGACACGGTGCTGTGGATTACATCTCTGTCTATGTCTGATATGAGGATGAGGAACAGGATAGGGGCGAGTACTGTGCCTTGTGGAATACAGCTTTTCCCTATGGCAGCTTCCGATTTAACTCTGTTTACCACTACTCTTTGTGTTCGATTGGTTAGAAAGTTGAAGATCCATCTGCCCACTTTGCCAGTTATCCCTTTAGCACGTGTTTTGTGTGCTATTATACCATGATCGCACGTGTCAAAGGCTTTTGCAAAATTTGTGTAAACTACATCTGCATTCTGTTTGTCTTCCAGTGCATCCAAGACCATATCATAGTGGTCCAGTGGTTGCGAGAGGCAGGAGCGACCTGCTCTGAACCATGTTGCCCTGTATTGTGCAATTGATGAGAGTCCAAGTGGTTTACAATCATGCTTCTTAGAACTCTTTCAAAGATTTTTATGACGTGGGACGTTAAAGCTATTCGTCTATAGATCTTAGCTATTGCTTTGCTGCCCACTTTATGGAGTGGGGCTATATCCGTTGTTTTCAGTGACTGTAGAATCTCACCTGTGTCTATGCTCCTTCTCCATAGCATACTTAGGGCTCGTAAGAGGGGTTTCTTGCAATTCTTAATGAATACAGAGTTCCACGAGTCTGGGCCTGGGGCTGAGTGCATGGGCATGTTGTCAATGGTTTTCTCAAAGTCTAATGGATTTAGGGTTATATCAGAAATTTGGTATACACTAACAGGGTTTTGAAGCTCATACATGAAAAAATTATTTGGATTGTCTATCTTTAGACTGATTAGTGGCTCGCTGATCATAGAGTCATATTGAGATTTCAGTATCTCACTCATTTCTTTGTTGTCATCTGTGTAGGATCCGTCTTGTCTGAGCAGGGGCCCTATACTAGATGTGGTTTTTGCCTTGTTTTTGGCATATGAAAAATATTTCGAATTTCTTTCAATTTCACTAATCGCTTTTAGCTCCTCTTGCCTCTCCTGGATCCTGTATGAGTCCTTTAACTTAAGCTCAATATTTTCTACTTCCCTGGTTAGCGCTTTCTTCCGTGTTTCAGATAATCTAGCATTCTTGAGGAACTCAGTGATTCTTCGCCTTCTCCTGTAGAGGAGCGTCTCTCTCTCCCTCTCCAGTTTACTTCTTCTCTTCTTTTTTCTTAGGGGAATATGCCTTGAACATACTTCAGCTACCAGAAAGTTGATCTTTTCAAGGCACTGGTTCGGGTCCATGTCATTTAAGAATGGAGGAACACTGCAGAAGACCTACTGGCCCATAAAAGGCAGGTCCTTATCAAAACCCCCTACCTAAACTACCCAAGAATTTACTCCCGAACCCACGACACTAATAAAACCCAGCCCTCCCACTCAATATTTGTCCAATCTCTTTTAAAAGCTACCCAAAGTCATAGCCTCGATCACCCTACTCGGAAGACCGTTCCACGCATCCACAACTCTGTTTGAAATCCAGTACTTACCTATGTCCTTTCTAAATCTAAACTTATCTAACTTAAATCCATTATTTCTGGTTCTTACCTGGTTCGACACCCTCAGTACTTTATTAATATCACCTTTGTTTATCCCCATCATCCACTTATACACCTCGATGATATCTCCCCTCATTCTACGTCTCTCCAGAGAGTGGAGATTCAACGCTCTAAGTCTATCTTCATACGGGAGATTCCTTATACAGTAAATCATTTTACTTTTGATTGGATACAGTTCATACTGGATGTATTCCCAATTTGTCCAAATCCTAGAACTGCACTACAGTCTTCGATAGCCGAGCCAGACACACCACCATCTGCTTCCAGGGGTTATGGCTGTGATGACTATAAGAACATAAGAACATAAGAAAGGAGGAACACTGCAGCAGGCCTACTGGCCCATGCGAGGCAGGTCCAAATCTCCCACCGACTTAAGCCAATGCCCCGACCCATCCAGGTCAGGTTACATTCACTTAAGGAAGGAGCACGGCATCTGACCTAGTAGCACAAACTAGTCAGGTCCAACTCACACCCACCCGCACCCACTCATATATTTATCCAGCCTATTTTTAAAACTACACAACGTTTTAGCCTCTATAACTGTACTCGGGAGTTTGTTCCACTCATCGACAACTCTATTACCAAACCAATGCTTTCCTATATCCTTCCTGAATCTGAATTTATCCAACTTAAAGCCATTGCTGCGAGTCCTGTCAATACTAGATATTTTTAGCACGCTATTTACATCACCTTTATTTATTCCTGTTTTCCATTTATACACCTCAATCATATCCCCCTAATTCTACGCCTTTCTAGAGAGTGCAGATTCAGGGCCCTCAGTCTATCCTCATAGGAAATTTCTGATACATGGAATCAACTTAGTCATCCTCCTTTTGTACGTTTTCCAGACATTTATATCCATTCTGTAATACGGTGACCAAAACTGTGCAGCATAATCTAGATGAGGCCTCACCAGGATATATAGAGTTGAAGAACAACCTGAGGACTCCTATTATTTATGCTTCTTGATATGAAGCCAAGGATTCTGTTCGCTTTATTGGAACACTTACACTGCTGTCTTGGTTTTAGATTACTGCTAACCAGAACTCCTAAATCCTTTTCGCAATCAGTAGTATTAAGATCTAGACTATGGATGAGTCTTTAGCCGAATCCAGATTTGCTGTATGGCTGGGGGCTGAGTCTGGGTCAGCCCTACGGCTGGAGGGTGAGCTAGCTGATTTTTGTTTGTTTCCTGTTTTTTCCAGTGGGTGTCTATTTTTGGGTCAACTGTTGTAGACTGGGCATTCTGAATGCTAAATTTTACTCCTCTCCCATCCTCTCATGCTCTATATATTCTGGGTAGACTATCCAATAGTTCCTCTTTGTTTTCATACTTATTATTTATTAACCTCCAGCTCCTTCCCAAACATCTTGCTCCTGGGGGACTTCAACCTAAGGCACCTAAAATGGAGGAATATTGCAAATAATGTGGTAGCAGAGATAACACCAGGAGGCAGCTCAGATGAAAACTCCCACACACACGAGCTTTTAAATCTCTGCACCAAATTCACCTTAGACCAGCAAATAATAGAGCCTACAAGATTGGAGAATTCGCTGGACCTCATTTTCACTAACAATGATGATCTGATACGAAATGTCATCATATCAAAAACAATATACTCAGATCACAACATAATAGAGTTCCAGACATGTATGCGGGAGCCCCTGACCGACAAAATGTGATCAGTCACGAGGGAGCCTTCTCCAAATTCAGCAACAAAAACATAAGGTGGGACCAAGTAAACCAAGTCCTAAATGATATAAACTGGGAAGATTGCCTAAGCATCACGGATCCTAACCTATGTCTAGAACAAATTAACTCTGTGGCACTTGAGGTTTGCTCAAGGCAAATTCCCTATTCAAATTTCATAGCATAAATACTCAACTATACTCATATTGTAAACTATCTACTAAAATTCTTACCATTTAGTTTTAAGTTAATTTTAAGTCTGCCCAAAATGCCCTGCATATTAGGGGCTTTTGGCATGTACACCTCATAACATCTCATAACAAATTGTAACTCTTTGTATCATGTCCAAATAAACTACTATTACTATTACTATAAGGAAAAGGAGGAGATGATGTAAACTAGAAAGAGAGAGGCGCTCCCTATACAGGCGAAGGCAAAGAATAATAGAGCGGCTACAAGAGGCCAATATATCTGAAATACGTAGGGAGACACTGGTCAGAGAAATAGCAAACATCGAACTAAAATTAAAGGAATCTTACAGGAATCAAGAAAGGCGGGAAGAACTAAAAGCCATAAATGATATTGGCATTATAGCACTTTGATATTTACGTGGGCCAATCCTCACAGGTGGTCACCATCTACAGTGATCACAACCCTCTGGTGTACCTCCAATCCATGAAGAATCACAACAAAAGACTCATGCGTTGGAGCATACGGCTGCAGCCCTATCAACTCTGTATTAAGCACATCTCTGGCAAAGACAATACGCTGGCTGATGTGTTATCTCGAATTTAATATTAGGTTAGGACGTGTTGGGGACTTTGGGTAGAGCCAGCTCTTTTTTTCCTTGTGGTTTTTTTTTTAGTGAGGAGATATTCTGCTACCGACCGCAGGTATCTTGGACCTACGCTAGCCCTACGTCTGTAGTCTCACTCTTAAGTTTATAGCCGGACTTTATGTCTCGAGAAAAGTTTAGCTTTATCTAATGAGTGGGATGGTTGAGGGGAAAGGTGGTCCCATTATTGTAACGTGTCATGGTGGCACTCTACCCATTTGAGGTGGAAGCCTAGTCCTGAGCCCTCTTGGGGTGGGGGTGTTGCATGCAAAGAGTATGTCACCTTATTCGGAGCATGTTAAACACACCCACATAGGCTGCCTCCCCAACCAGCGAATCATCTTGTTAAGGATTTGGTGATCGAGGCCCCCTCACCAGATCAACAACTTGGTTCAGCCAATCATAATGTGGGTCTGGCAATGGTAAAGGTGACGTTGATTCCACTCACATGGTTACCATTGTCATTCTCACCCTGAGCTGGTTGTTGCACAGTCGTCTCTGTCTCTTGGCTACTGTTTTTGCCTTGACTACTGTGGCGTGCACTAATACTGTATATAGTGTATATAGTTGTTCAAAACTGTAAATACTTGGTGAAGGAAAATACAAATTCATAATTGCTTGGTGAAGGAAAATACAATTTAAAGGATTTTCTACTGTGTTTCTTTCCTCCAAGCTCCCTTTTACACTCAGGATAACAGGCCTTGAGACCTGAGGTTGTAACAAAGACCTAAATGAATTTTTTTATGAGACAGAATTTGGTAGACACACACCTACCTGATATTATCCTGACCCCGAATGACTTCGAAAAGGCGATAAATGACATGCCAATGCACTCCGCCCCAGGCCCAGACTCATGGAACTCCATGTTCATCAAGAACTGCAAGAAGCCTCTATCACGTGCTTTTAGTATCCTATGGAGAGGGAGCATGGACACTAGGGTCGTCCTGCAGTTACTAAAAACAACAGACATAGCCCCACTCCACAAAGGGGACAGTAAATTATTATACTCAAAAGAAGCGCTAAACCACAGGGGTCATACAGCAGGGGACAGTAAAGCAATAGCAAAGAACTACAGACGAATAGTGTTAATGTCCCATATAAAAATCTTTGAAAGGGTTCTAAGAAGAAAGATCGCCACTCATCTAGATACCCATCAATTGCACAACCCAGGGCAGCATGGGTTTAGAGCAGGTCGCTCCTGTCTGTCCCAACTACTTTACCACTACGACAAGGTCCTGGATGCTCTAGAAGACAAACAGAATGCAGATGTAATATACACAGACTTTGCAAAAGTCTTTGACAAGTGTGACCATGGTGTGATAGCACACAAAATGCGTGATAAAGGAATAACAGGAAATGTTGGTAGATGGATCTATAATTTCCTAACAAGTAGAACACAAAGAGTAGTAGTCAACAGAGTAAAGTCTGAGGTGGCTACGGTGAAAAGCTTGTTCCTCATCCTCATATCGGACATAGACAGGGATATAAGCCACATTACCGTGTCTTCCTTTGCAGATGACACACGAATCTGCATGACAGTGTCCACCATTGAAGACACTGAAAGACTCCAAGCAGACATCAACCAAATCTTTAAATGGGCCGCAGAAAACAATATTAAGTTCAATGATGAGAAATTTCAATTACTCCGACATGGAAAACGTGAGAAAATTAAAATTTAATTGGAGTATAAAACAAATTCCAACCCACAATAGAGCGAAAAACTAATGTCAAAGGACCTGTGAGTGATCATGTCAGAGGATCTCACCTTCAAGGACCAAAACATTGTATCAATCACATCTGCTATAAAAATGACAGGATGGATAATAAGAACCTTCAAAACCAGGGATGCCAAGCCTATGATGACACTCTTCAAGTCGCTTGTTCTATCTAGGCTGGAATATTGATGCACACTAACTGCACCTTTCAAGGCAGGTGAAATTGCTGACCTAGAAAATGTGCAGAGAACTTTCATGGCACACATAACTGCGATAAACCACCTCAATTACTGGGAATGTTGAAGTTCCTAAACCTGTACTCCCTGGAATGCAGGCGGAGAGATACATTATTATATACACTTGGAAAATCCTAGAGGGATTAGTACCAAAGTTGTTCATGAAAATCCCTCCCTTCAAAAGCAAAAGACTCGGCAGATGATGCAACATCCCCCAATTAAAAGCAAGGGTGCCACTAGCATGTTAAAAGACAACACAGTAAGTGTCAGGGGCCCAAGACTGTTCAACTGCCTCCCAGCATACATAAGGGGATTACCAGTAGACCCCTGGCTTTCTTCAAGCAGGCACTGGACAGGCATCTAAAGTCGGTACCTGACCAGCCAGGCTGTGGTTCGTACGTTGGACTGCGTGCGGCCAGCAGTAGCAGCCTGGTTGATCAGGCCCTGATCCATCATGAGGCCTGGTCACAGACCGGGCTGCAGGGGCGTTGACCCCCGGAACTCTCTCCAGGTAAACTTTCCTGATATCTGTCCATAGTTCCACATCCTTATTGCTGAATCAGAAACACCTTTCTAGATGGATGTCATTTTTGGATGCAGTGTTTATTCTTGCACAGGAGACATAATGTTTTGTAAAACAAGGGTTGCATGTGATTCTGGATTTTTTACCAAGAGTCTTTTCACATGTCCCTCAGGTATACTGTACTGCCATCCTGCCTTATCCTACTTGCAAACTGGGTACCAACAAGAACCTGATTTTCACTTTTCCTTTCTGTCTGCACTCAGGTGGTGGGGTGTTAGAGGGTCAATGCATGGGTATGTGGGATGTATTTAATACGGAGACTTACCATAAATTAAAAACATTTATGGTGTATAACATCACAGACTTTTCAAATTCAGGTACATTTCCGGAGCACCGCACATACACAAGTCAGGAGCATGTGTTCTTCCTGATGTTGGGTTATTGTAGTGTGGTGTATATGGTGTTAATATGGTGGTATATGGTGGGCCTGTGTATTTGCCTGGTAACCATGCCAGACGTATGTCTGTAACACATTACCCCAGGGTACATGGCACTTCTCGCATGCAGTGCCACATTTTAGTTTAAAAACACTTCCATTATGTTCAGTCACTGTCCTCGAGTCATTTCACTGACAACTGAGATTCACTAAGTCTTTCCACTATGTATCGGTATCCTTGTCATTTCATTATAAGTGGTAACTCAAACTTTTGTGTGTACACTTATTACATGTCAACACCAGGACGGGTAGATTGCCCCACACTGCCACACTTTACTATTTTTTGTTTATTTTATCATAAAGTATTATAGGCTCTTAATTTCTGTATTACAACGAAATTTAATGCCCCAGTACATTCACTTAGCTTCCATTTTTAAGTCATCAGTTATTCCTTACATAATTAACCTTCACACCACGAACCTCCTAAAACAGATACCCATCATCCATTACCAATGCTTTATTAATATGGTAGCAATAATAATAATTGCAATAAAATTCTATGTGACTAAAAGCAAACTGTCAAGCAATGTCACTATAGTGATAATTTTGAGTAGCTTTAAAAATAGGTTACATAAGTAAATGAGTGGCAATATGCAGATCCTGCCTGAAATGGGTCAGTTGACTGTGTTTTATATTCTTATGTTAAGCGTTCTGAATATGTGGAGAGTGTAGAGGGTATAGGGTATCTGGGTGGAGTAGATACTCACCTGGACACACTGATCCACATACTGGCTGATACACACACCCTTATTGCTAGCTTCCTATGTCCCTGTCTTATGCTGTTCTTTCAACTCCCTAACACGTCACTTTTTCTGTTTCCTTCATCTCCTTGTCAGTGTCTTCATCTCTTCCCATTTCTGAGATGAGCTTGGATAGAGTGCACTTCAGCTATCCGCACATCTGAAACACAAACACAAAGGTGGATTACACATACCCACACAATGGCTTCCTTCACACTGCCAGTACATTACAGGGAGCTGCTCCACTGGGGCTTCCTGCAGTCACCAGTCTCACTGCACCCTCCCGCACACCCCAGCCACAGCTGTAACCATTACTCCGCTCTCTGATGGAGATATCTTCATACAAATTCCATTTCTCCTGCGTATGGATAGGCCATCTTGAGAGATGTTAATTCGCGAGTATTAGAAGTCCAACTCTTCTGGAACGCTACCCTTGAAGTTCACGCAGTTCTTGAACATTTAATGAATTCAGTGCCCTACTGAAGCTGGGATGGGACCTACACAGATGACAGCAAGGAAATGAGTGAGCTACTAAAGTCCCAATATGACTCGGTTTTTAGCGAGCCGCTAACCAGAATGAGAGTCGAAGACCTAAATGAATTTTTTATGAGACAGAATTTGGTAGACACACGCCTATCTGATATTATCCTGACACCGAATGACTTCGAAAGGCAATAAATGACATGGCCATGCACTCCGCCCCAGGCCCAGACTCATGGAACTCCGTGTTCATCAAGAACTGCAAGAAGCCCCTGCGCTGTATGACCCCTGTGGTTTAGCGCTTCTTTTAATAATAATAATAATAATAATAATAGCAAGAAGCCCCTATCACATGCTTTTAACATCCTATGGAGAGGGAGCATGGACACTGGGGTCGTCCAGCAGTTACTAAAAACAACAGACATAGCCCCACTCCACAAAGGGGGCAGTAAAGCAATAGCAAAGAACTACAGACCAATTGCCCTAACGTCCCATATCATAAAAATCTTTGAAAGGGTTCTAAGAAGCAAGATCGCTACTCATCTAGATACCCATCAATTAGACAACCCAGGGCAGCATGGGTTTAGAGCAGGTCGCTCGTGTCTGTCCCAACTACTGGACCACTACGACAAGGTCCTGGATGCTCTAGAAGACAACAGAATGCAGATGTTATATACACAGACTTTGCAAAAGCCTTTGACAAGTGCGACCATGGTGTAATAACACACAAAATGCGTGATAAAGGAATAACAGGAAAAGTTGGCAGATGGATCTATAATTTCCTAACAAACAGAACACAAAGAGTAGTAGTCAACAAAGTAAAGTCTGAGGCAGCTATGGTGAAAAGCTCTGTTCCACAAGGCACAGTACTTGCTCCCATCTTGTTCCTCATCCTCATATCGGACATAAGACAGGGATATAAACCACAGTGCCGTGTCTTCCTTTGCAGATGACACCCGAATCTGCATGACAGTGTCCACCATTGAACACACTGCAAGACTCCAAGCAGACATGAACCAAATCTTTAAATGGGCTGCAGAAAACAATATGAAGCTCAATGATGAGAAATTTCAATTACTCCGATATGGAAAACGTGAGGAAATTAAAATTTCATCAGAGTATAAAACAAATTCCAACCACACAATAGAGCGAAAAACTAATGTCAAAGACCTGGGAGTGATCATGTCAGAGGATCTCACCTTCAAGGACCATAACACTGTAACAATCACATCTGCTAGAAAAATGACAGGATGGATATGAGAACCTTCAAAACCAGGGATGCCAAGCCCATGATGACACTCTTCAGGTCGCTTGTTCTATCTAGGCTGGAATATTGCTGCACACTAACTGCACCTTTCAAGGCAGGTGAAATTGCTGACCTAGAGCAAGGAAATTGTTAAGGCCACAAGGCACGATAATGTAGTAATTCTAGGGACTTTAACTTTAGTCAAATTGATTGGAATTTATTGATAGGGAATTTAGAATCTAACGACTTTTTAGAAGTTGTTCAGAATTGGTTTTTGAATTAGTTTGTGACAGAACCTACAAGGGGAAATAACCTACTTGACTTGCTTCTGGCAAACAAGGAAACCCCTGTTATTAATTTAGAAATTACAGAGGAACTCGGCACAAGCGACCACAAATCAATTACCTTTAACATTGAATGGATGTATGATAGTAGGGATAACTCAGTAACGGTCCCAGATTTTCGCTTAGCAGATTACAATGGAATTAGAGAACACTTATTATCTGTGGACTGGGGGTAACAAAGAGAGCTATCAATATGACAGTTTTCTGAACACTATACAGGCTGCCCAAAGAACATTTTTCCTATAAAGAAATTAGATCAAGTAGAAATGACCCAAAATGGATGAATAATAGGCTCAAATATCTCTTAGGGCAGAAGAAAGGAATTTATAGGCGCATAAAAAGAGGTGAGGGCCATCTTATAAATCAGTATACTGACATTAAGAGGGACGTTAAAAAGGGGATAAGAAAAGCTAAACAGGACTATGAAATTAAAGTTGCTAGGGATTCAAAAACTATCCCAAAAAGTTTTTTCCAGGTTTATAGAACAAAAGTTAGGGATAAGATAGGTCCCCTTAAAAATAACTCTGGGCATCTTACTGACAAGGAGAATGATATGTGCTCTATTTTTAATCATTATTTTCTCTCGGTTTTCACACAGGAAGACATTAATAATATCCCAGTAATTAATTGGTATAGTGTCCCTGAAGAAGATAAATTATGTAATATCACAGTCACTAGCGAAATGGTTATGAAACAAGTAGACCGACTGAAACAAAATAAATCGCCGGGTCCTGATGAACGTTTTGCAAGGGTTCTTAAGGAATGCAAAATGGAACTCTGTGACCCATTAACTAACATTTTTAACTTATCTCTTCAAACAGGTGTAGTGTCTGATATGTGGAAGATGGCTAATGTTATTCCTATTTTTAAAGCAGGGGACAAGTCACTACCGTCAAATTACCGCCCAATAAGCCTGACTTCAATTGTAGGTAAATTTCTAGAGTCCAATATAGCTGATATTATAAGAAGCCATCTGGATAAAAATAATTTGATTAATGATACTCAGCTTGGATTCACGCGGGGGCGTTCCTGCCTAACTAATTTATTAACTTTCTTCCGTAAAGCTTTTGAGGCTGTTGATCACGATAAAGAATTTGATATTGTTTATTTAGATTTTAGTAAGGCTTTTGATAGAGTACCACATCAGAGACTGTTAAAGAAAGTTGCAGCTCATGGCATTGAGGGAAAAGTGTTGTCATGGATCGAGTCATGGCTCACGAACAGGAAGCAGAGAGTGTGCATTAATGGGGTTAAATCCGAGTGGGGATCTGTAACAAGTGGCGTTCCACAGGGATCAGTCTTAGGCCCGTTGTTGTTTATAATATATATCAATGACCTTGACGAGGGAATTACTAGTGATATGAGCAAATTCGCCGACGACTCGAAGATAGGTAGGATAATTGATTCAAACGTAGATGTCATGGAACTTCAGGAGGATTTAGACAAACTTAATTTATGGTCAGAAAAGTGGCAGATGCAGTTCAATGTGGATAAATGTAAGGTTCTGAAGCTAGGGAGTGTCCGTAACCCAAGCACTTATAAGTTAAATAATGTAGAACTTAGCCATTCAGATTGCGAAAAGGACTTGGGGGTTATGGTAAGCAGCAACCTTAAACCAAGAGAGCAGTGCATAAGCATACGTAATAAGACAAATAGATTACTGGGATTTATATCAAGAAGTGTAAGCAACAGAAGTCCAGCGGTTATATTATAGCTTTATACATCATTAGTAAGGCCTCACCTAGATTATGCAGCTCAGTTCTGGTCTCCATATTACAGAATGGATATAAATTTGTTAGAAAACATTCAGCGTACAATGACTAAATTAATACATAGCATTAGAAATCTTCCGTATGAAGATAGATTGAAGACCCTTAAATTTCATTCACTTGTAAGACGAAGAATGAGGGGAGACATGATCGAGGTATACAAATGGAAAATGGGTATTAACAAAGGGGATATAAATAAGGTCTTGAGGATATCTCTCCAAGAGAGAACCTGCAATAATGGATTCAAGTTAATAAGTTTAGATTTAGAAAGGATATAGGAAAGTATTGGTTTGGAAATAGGGTAGTTGATGAGTGGAACAGTCTGCCTAGTAGGGTTATTGAAGCTAGGACCTTGGGTAGTTTTAAATTTAGGCTGGATAAATTCATGAGTGAGAGGGGTTGGATTTGAGTGGGACTTGCACAGGAGTAAATAGAATTACCAAAGCTTATTTCTTGGATAGCATTGAAAATTGGGTTGAGCAAATATTCTGTTAGTGGGATGGATTGTGAAGGACCTGCCTTGTATGGGCCAACAGGCCTGCTGCAGTGTTCCTCCTTTTTTATGTTCTTATGTGCAGAGAACCTTCACGGCACGCATAACTGCGATAAACCACCTCAATTACTGGGAACGCTTGAAGTTTCTAAACCTGTACTCCCTAGAACGAAGGCGGGAGAGATACATTATTATATACACTTGGAAAATCCTAGAGGGATTAGTACCAAACTTGCACAAGAGAGTCACTCCCTACGAAAGCAAAAGACTCGGCAGATTATGCAACATCCCCCTAATGAAAAGCAGGGGTGCCACAAGCACGTTGAGAGACAACACAATAAGTGTCAGGGGCCCAAGACTGTTCAACTGCCTCCCAACGTACATAAGGGGGATTACCAGTAGACCCCTGGCTGTCTTCAAGCAGGCACTAGACAGGTACCTAAAGTCGGTACGTCGGACTGCGTGCGACCAGCAGTAACAGCCTGGTTGATCAGGCCCTGATCCACAATGAGGCCTGGTCACAAACCGGGCCGCGGGGGCGTTGATCCCCGGATCTCTCTCAGGTAAACACGATGGCAGGTCACTACTCACACGATGGCAGGTCACTACTCACACGATGGCAGGTCTACTCCCCGATGGCAGGTCACTACCCACACGATGGCAGGTCACTACTCACACGATGGCAGGTCACTACTCTTACGATGGCAGGTCACTACTCACACGATGGCAGGTCACTACTCATTCCAAATGTTGTCAACATCACTTTAGATAGTTTTCCGCACTTTAGTTCATTAATATGGTACGGTTTCAAGCACTTCGTTCTATAAATCAAACAATTTGAGTGATTTATATTGACAAATGCTGTGCCGTAATTTCTCTCATGACTAGAAATTAGTTATTTTAAAATATGTAAATTTAATCCGAGGGGAGTCCTATCTTGGTTTGTTGTGGGTGAGTGAAGAGGTTGAGGGTGGAGGAGGCAGTAGCAACCTCGCTGAGAGGTTGATGGTGGAGGAGGCAGTAGCAACCTCGCTGAGACGTTGAAGGTGGAGGCAGTAGCAACCTCGCTGAGAGGTTGATGGTGGAGGCAGTAGCAACCTCGCTGAGACGTTGAAGGTGGAGGAGGCAGTAGCAACCTCGCTGAGAGGTTGAAGGTGGAGGAGGCAGTAGCAACCTCGCTGAGACGTTGAAGGTGGAGGAGGCAGTAGCAACCTCGCTGAGAGGTTGAAGGTGGAGGAGCCAGTAGCAACCTCGCTGAGATTTGAAGGTGGAGGAGGCAGTAGCAACCTCGCTGAGAGGTTGAAGGTGGAGGAGGCAGTAGCAACCTCGCTGAGAGGTTGTGTTATGTTGACTGTGGTTAGGAGCCACACTGACTGGGCTTCCTCAGTCGTACTTTGTCTTACTTATAACGTTTCTGTCTTACTTCTCCATCACAACACGCAAAAAATTGTCTATTGACAAGTGTCTGACAGCTGCTACTGTTACTGCTGCTGCTGCTGCAGCCGCCGCCTTAACACTAACACTATCCCCACACTCCTCCCTTTCCTAAATTTCCTAAAAATTCCTGCCTCTCAAGGAAGGTTCCTTGATGCTGGTAAAAGGCTCTTGGTTCAGGGAATTGAATCTGTGCTCCAGTTCCCTGAATTGAGCCTGAATACCGTCCATCCTATCCCCCTACAAGAGCTGTATATTCACTACGGGTGTAACGCTCCCCCATGATTATAATAATAACTCTCCTGCATCGACGCACACACACTAACCCCAACTCTACCTATCCCAGTCCTGCCAGACATGCAACAAACATAAAGGGAAGGCGACACATACCTGGGCATGGCAACAGACGATAGGTGAATGTGGTAAACAAAAGCAGGTAGATGACTTATTAAGAAGAGTGATGAGTATAGAGAACGATTAGCAAATATCAACCCAGATATTGTAGTTTTCATACCGACAAAAATAACTGAAAGCAAGGCAATGGGACCTGACAAAATGTCAACATGGGTACTGCAAGAGGAAGCAGGAACACTGAACCAATAGCTAGAATCAACATCAAGTCAGTGAATATGGGACAGTTGCCAGAGATCTGGCAATTGTCCAGTAGGAAGTCGACAGCATTTTTGGCTCCTCTTGTCCTCACCAAATACAACAAGAACATTGTGGAGAAAATTTTCTCCAGGAATTGGGGGGGGGAGTCAGCTCCTTTCAGCCCCTGAGGGACTCAGCCCTCCAGAGGGCTGATAGCTTTTCTTGCTTGTTTGATTTATAACACATGTGCGTACCAGAGCAGAGCGTGGTCATGTGCGCTGCCTCTGGGGAGTGATGTTAGTATAATACGAGTCACAGTGAAGAGAGGAAAATGACTCTTTACCGTAGCAGGAAAAAAAACCCTGCATCACTTTATACACATGTGGGACAATAATGAACTCTCAGTGAGCGAGACGTATCAAGAAATCAAGTATCTTGTGTTAACTAATGTTGCAGTGTTAAGCAAGTAGGGAAATTGTGCTGAGGTCAGTGATATAGGGCCGCACCAAGGGGCGAGGAGCCCCCAGGGCAGATTGCATGAAGAAACGGTGCAAGGAGCATGTTATGAATGCATTGACCTTAACAAAGGAACTATAACAGTGCGTCCTCAAACATGGACAATCTCACCAATCACAGTAGAAAGATTACAGAGATACAGAGATGTGTGCTCAGCTTCTTGCAAGGACATTACTGTGAACAACAGACTAATCTTGAAGAACAGTTTAGTGTAACCATACGAGTGTTGCCAATTTCCCGACGGAGTGAAAGACAGTGCGACATTCTTCAAAGGACACTTCAGCTTCTATCGTCACCTATATCTATCGTAAATGGTGCATTCAACACCATAGCACGTTACAACGAGCAAGGTAGGTTTCAATTTCACTTGTAAATCGGGGAAGCTGCAGTTTCTGATGACACAAGGGTATTGAAACCATCCTGTAGATGGCAGTGAGGTGTGGGCTTTTGAGCCCAAGCAGGTAAGCGTATTATCAGCACCTGTTTCTGAGATATGCTGAAATAACACCCCTCAGGGTTAATTATTCTCACACTTGTCCCCTATATTATTTTATAATAAAAAGAAGCGCTAAAACACAAGGGTCATACAGCACAGCAGAGCAGGGCAGGATGCAGAGATATTGGGTAGCAAGAGGGAGAGGGATTATTATTAGGTTATGGAGTGCAGTGGGGCAGTGGATAGTGCAGGGATAGAGGGTAGCAAGAGATTGAGGTAGAAAGGACTGAGGCATCATCTTCAGAGTTTGTGTAGTAAATCAGTTGCTGTCAAAAAGTCAGTGAGAGAGTCTGAATTAATGGAGGGTCCATCAGCAAGAAGGGAAGGTAAAGAAAGGCAGCAGAGCGAAGATGATGACAGAGGTAAATTCTGCGTGCTCACTGATAGTGGGGGCAGTCCAACAGAATATGGCGAACAGATACTGGAACCTGACAATTCTCACAGAGAGGGACAGGGAGCCTCTCCATGAGATACCCGTGAGTAAGACGAGTGTGGTCGATGCGAAGACGGGAGAGTGTAGTCTCCCAACCTCGACATTGGTGACAAGAAGATGGCTAGAAACCTATACTCGGTTTAAAAGGATGAAGTTTGTTATTTAGCAGATCAGACAACGTTGTTGCCAACGGGTGCGAAGGTGTGTAGCAATTACAGCAAAATAGTCCATGAATGGAACACCTCTATATGAAACTGGAAGGTCATGTACTGCTGACCGCGCAGCAGTGTCTGCCTGTTCATTGCCCTGTACGTCAATATGACCAGGAGCCCAACAAAAAACAATATCTTTGTGCTTGCTAGAGATACGGCATAACCAAAGTTGGATACGAAGAACTAGGGGTGAGGTGTATAAAACTTTCTTATAGCCTTTAAAGCACTAAGGGAGTCTGAAACGACCACAAATGGTGACACAGGCATAGATGCAATACAGATAAGTGCTACAAGAATGGTATACAATTCAGCCATAAAAATGCTAGCCGAGGATAATAAATGCCCTTGCACGACACTGTCCAGAAACACTGCTGCGAATCCGACTCAGTCAGAAGACTTAGAACCATCGGTGTACACTGTGATGGCGTGAGAATGAGAGCGGAAGTGGTCTAGAAAAAGAGAGCAAGAGGCCGCCGTAGGTAGTTGGGCTTTCACGCAAGGTAGTGGAAAAGAACAGACACAAACAGCCGGAACTTCCCAAGGGGGCAGAGAAAAGTGAGATGATACATGAACATATAAAGGTGGTAGCTGAAGAGAAGACAAGAGCGAATGTAGGCGAAGAGAAAAGGGATGAAGTAAACAGGGGCAACGAACAAATAAAGAATGTCCACTAACATCAGTGACTATCCTATAAATGGAAGGATTGCGGAGGTCATGAGAGCGAACATAATAGCGAAGGCAATGAGCATCATTGCGATCGGACAAGGATGGAATGTTCGCTTCTGCATAGAGGCTCTTGGCCGGTGAAGAACGAAAAGCACGGAGGCATAAACGTAATCCCTGGTGATGGATGGGATTAAAGCTAGAGAGTCACCATAATCGAGTTTCGATAAAATTAGGGCTGAATGCAGGCGAAGGAGAGTTCTACGATCAGCCCCCCATGAAAGATGAGCGAGGGTTTTAAGGAGGTTCAGCCGGCTATGACAAGTCTGCTTTCAGAGAGGTAATGTGAGGTTTCCAGGACAATCGCGGTCAAACAGAAGGCCAAGAAACTTGACTAACTTGACCGTATCACATTCTGGGATATGCGAGCCATATAGGTATAATGGATGATCAGAGACCACTGAACGTCTAGTGAAAGTAATTTGGTGAGTTTTACTACTAGAAAATTGGTTGATCACATGCTGGAACGAAAGTGCAATAAGGTGACAATCAGCGCCCGCACAAAGCTATAGCAAAGTCATCAACATAAAGCGATGACCAAATATTGGATGAAAGAATAGATGCTAGATCATTTATGGCAAGGAGAAAAAGTGTTGTGCTCAGAACACATCCCTGGGGGACACCTTCAGCTTGGACAAAGTCTGGGAAAGCATATTATTAACCGGACATGGAAATGTCTTTCAGTTAAGAAGGCCTTAAGGAAAAATGGGAGATTGCCTCGGAGGCCTAAGAAGTGGGCCTGGGCCAAGATATTAT
Source organism: Cherax destructor (assembly GCA_009830355.1). Lineage (NCBI taxonomy): Eukaryota > Metazoa > Arthropoda > Malacostraca > Decapoda > Parastacidae > Cherax > Cherax destructor. The sequence continues at coordinate 40,769 of WNWK01007571.1, read as the reverse complement.
ACCTCCAAGTTGTGTCATATGCCTTAAGGTCAAAGATAGCGATAACCGAGTGGTTATTGGTAAAGCCATTACGAATGTACGTATCCAAATGTAGTAAGGGGTCAATGGTAGAACGGCCCTTACGAAACCCATATTGACTAGTGGAGAGACTATTGTGCATCTCTAAATACCACATCAAACGTCTATTAACCAGACATTCCATCACCTTGCAAACTGCACTGGTAAGAGCAATGGCACGGTAGTGGGAGGCATCATGTCCCATAGTACCCGGTTTGTGGAAAGGGAGAACAATAGCAGACTTCCACAGCTGGGGAAGAACTCCTTGTGACCAAATAAGATTAAATAGTTGTAAGAGGACTGCAAGGGCTGACTGATGTAAATGCTGTAGCATACGAATATGTATGCCGTCAGGCCCAGCCGCCGAGAGTGTTGCTTCCAGTTCCAGAAGGGTAAAAGGCACATTATAAGATTCTTCTCTGAGAGAAGGAAAGTCTAAGGGCTCTAACTCGCTGGCAGACTTAGAAGAAAGAAACGAGGGGCATAGATGGAGCTATATTGCATGGATATCGTCTTCGCCTGGGCGAATAGGGAGGTCTTGGAGCTTAAGCTGCTCCAAAATGTCATCACCACATGTCTGGAAATTCTGTTGACAATAGTATGGGGTAGAATAACAGTACCACTACAAGAATTGAGAGAATGATGTTTTTCAGTAGGGACGGGAATAGCATCTATGGTTGTAAGGAGAGAAAGATCGCGAGCTTGGCCAGCATTCTGGACCGTGATGCGTGTGCCACTCTTGAGAGCGTGAAAGAATATATCTTTACCCACATGGTGTAGGAGAGCCTTACCAATACTATGATCGGAAAGATAGGCAGTAGAAGAAGTCGGTCTCAGAGAAAAAACTTAGTCCATTGTGTAGTGTGAAACATAGTGTTTAAGGGGAGTACGTGACGAGCCGGTCGTTTCTGAGCTGAATGAGAATGAAGCAACGAAGTATCATCATGTAAGGGTCTTGGGTGTTTAGATGTGGGACCGGAGTTGGTCCGGCGTGGGACGGGCCAGCAACCCGTAAATTGTTTTCGTCAACAATTATCACTAATGTGTCACAAAGTTGCAGGGATATCTTGTTCTCAGGGTCCTCGACCCCTGATAACAAGATGTAGCTGTGTCAGGTGTAGGGTGTCAGCGGAGTGTAGGTTGTGTCAGGGGGTGCAGGTCGTGTCAGGGGGTGAAGGTTGTGTCAAGGGGGGTGTAGGTTGTGTCAGGAGGTGTAGGTTGTGTCAGGTAGTATTGGGTGACAGAGGGTGTAGGTGTGGGGAATTCCCCAGAACCGTTATGCCCACCCCCTAAGTGGAGGAATGTAGGGAAGGGGGAACACCTAAGGAGGTGTCAGTTCTGTATATACTTAATTCTAAGAATTGGCCTCGTAACTCCTAGGTTAATTACACACTACAATTGCTACATTACTGCTACACATGTTTAAGTTAAGTTAGAGACAGTTGTTTAGCTTAAGGCAGTAGTTACACTTCCCATAAACAATAACACCTTAGGCACCTTCAGCTCGCCAGTTTGAGTGCCCACAGGTCTCCCTACCTACCTGGAGGTAGGTAGGTGGGGTAGGCAGAGCCTATGGCAGGTAGTCACTCCAGCAGTGAGAAAGGCACCTCCCCCTACACGAACTTTGCACGGTGACTACATTCGTACACCATACGATCACTGCAGGCAAGGGTCTCATTAGCTGGACCAGGCACTTGCGTGACTCAACTGATATTCTCGGGCATCCCCTGCCCTCAACACTATCACGTGAGTATTGATGAATGCATTCAGGTGTATACATGTGTATAGATGTGGCACTCCCACGACCAGAGATTACCATAGCAGCTGCCTGGCACGATCACACTGCGTACCGTGAGGAATAAAGGTCAGTACCCCACTGATTGAAGTTACCCTGAAGTGGAGCGGCAGGCTGACTGAATTCACAACTGAAACAATGGACCACTAATCCCGACTCAGCTCGTGACCCCACACACACTGTCTTAATCTTCCCCAGTAGGTTGTGTCAGGTAGTGTAGGGTGTCAGGGGGTATAGGTTATGTCAGGTAGTGTAAGTTGTGTCAGGTGGTGTAGGGTGTCAGGGGTATAGGTTATGTCAGGTAGGTTATGTCAGGTAGTGTAGGCTGTGTTAGGTGGTGTAGGGTGTGTAGGTAGGGTGTCAGGGGATGTAGGTTATGTCAGGTAGTGTAGTTGTGTCAGGTGGTGTAGGGTGTCAGGGGTTAGGTTATACAGGTAGTGTAGTTGTGTAGGTGGTGTAGGGTGTCAGGGGGTATAGGTTATGTCAGGTAGTGTAAGTTGTGTCAGGTGGTGTAGGGTGTCAGGGAGTATAGGTTATGTCAGGTAGTGTAAGTTGTGTCAGGTGGTGTAGGGTGTCAGGGGGTATAGGTTAGTGTCAGGTGTGTAAGTGGTGTGGTCAGGTGGTGTAGGTTGTCAGGGTGATGGTATGTGGTGTGTAAGTTTCAGGTGGGGGTAGGGTGTCAGGAGTTAGGTGTTGTCAGGTAGTGTAGTTGTGTCAGGTTTAGGGTTGTCAGGGGCATATTAGTCAGGTTAATAATTTGTCAGGTGAGGGGTGCAATAGTTATTCAGGAGTGTAAGTTGTGTCCAGGTGGTGAGAGGAGTCAGGGTGTAGGTTATGTCAGGTAGTGTAGTTGTGTCAGGTAGTGAAGGTGTCAGGGGTGTACGGTGTCAGGGGTGTAGGTTATGTCAGGTAGTGTAGGTTGTATCAGTTGTATGCAGGTGTGTGCAGGGTGTAGGTTATGTCAGGTAGCGTAGGTTGTGTCAGGTGGTGTAGGGTGTCAGGGGGTGTAGGTTATACCAGGTAGTGTAGGTTGTGTTAGGTGGTGTAGGGTGTCAGAAGGATGTAGGTTATGTCAGGTGGTGTAGGTTGTGTCAGGTGGTGTAGGTTGTGTCAGGTGGTGTAGGTTGTGTCAGGTGGTGTAGGGTGTAGGGAGGTGTAGGGTCTCAGGGGGTGTAGGTGTCAGGTGTCAAGTGGTGTGGTGGGAGAGGGGGTCTAGGTTTGTCGGGTGATGTAGGGTGTGTAAGGTTTCAAGGGGGGTGGTAGGGTGTCAGGGAGTGTAGGTATTGTCAGGTAGTATAGGCCTCGGGTTTAAAGGCTTGTCTAGGGGCATATAAAACATTAATAAATACATCAGCCTAGAGCCAATCTTGTTACTTCACAAAGACTCTAAACATGTTGATAACCAGGAAGGACAGATGAACTCACCTTTAGAAAAATAAACACTGTTATCAGTACAACACAAAAACCTGCCTTTACACATTACAAAATATTACCAAAATAGATATATCAGTCCCACACCCACCTGGGCGATATACCGTGTGAGTACTCGCCTAGTTGTACTCGCCTAGTTGTACTCGCCTAGTTGTACTCGCCTAGTTGTACTCGCCTAGTTATACTCGCCTAGTTGTGGTTGCAGGGTTCGAGTTGTGTATGTACTTACCTAATTGTGTTTGCAGGGGTCGATACTCAGCTCCTGGCTCCGCCTCTTCACTGGTCGCTACTAGGTCCTCTCTCTCCCTTCTCCGTGAGCTTTATCATACCTCGTCTTAAAACTATGTTTGGTTCCTGCTTCCACTACATCACATAGCAGACTATTCCACTTCCTGACTACTCTATGACTGAAAAAATACTTCCTAACATCCCTTTGACTCATCTGAGTCTTCAACTTCCAATTGCGACCCCTTGTTTATGTGTCCCCTCTCTAGAACATCCTGTCTCTGTCCACCTTATCTATTCCTCTCAGTATTTTGTTTGTCGTTATATCTCCCTTAACCCTCCTGTCCTCCAGTGTTGTCAGGCCGATTTTCCTTAATCTTTCTACGTAGGACATTTCCCTTAGCTCTGGAACTAGCCTTGTTGCAAACCTTTGCACTTTCTCTAATTTCTTGACGTGCTTGACCAGGTGTGGGTTCCAAACTGGTGCTGCATACTCCAGCATGGGCCTGACGTACACGGTATACAGAGTCTTGAACGATTCCTTACTGAGGTATCGGAACGCTATTCTCAGGTTTGCCAGGCGCCGCCCATATGCTGCAGCAGTTATCTGGTTGATGTGTGCTTCCGGAGATGTGCTCGGTATTATACTCATCCCAAGATCTTTCTCCTTGAGTGAGGTTTACAGTTTTTGGCAGCCTAGCCTATACTCTGTCTGCGGTCTTCTTTGCCCTTCCCGATCTTCATGACTTTGCATTTGGCGGGTTAAATTCGAGGATCCAGTTGCTGGAAAACGCGTCCAGCCTGTCCAGGTCTCTTTGTAGTCCTGCCTGATCTCATCTGATTTAATTCTCCTCATTAACTTCCCATCATCTGCGAACAGGGACACTTCTGAATCTATCCCTTCCATCATGTCATTCACATATACCAAAAATAGCACTGGTCCTAGGACTGACCTCTGTGGGGCCCCGCTCGTCACAGGCGCCCACTGTGATACCTCATCATGTACCATGACTCGTTGTTGCCTCCCTGTCAGGTATTCTCTGATTCAATGCAGTGCCCTTCCTGTTATACGTGCCTGAACTAGCTTCTGCACTAATCTCTTGTGAGGAACTGTGTCGAAGACCTTCTTGCAGTCCAAGAAAATGCAATCAATCCACCCCTCTCTCTCGTGTCTTACTTCTGTTACCTTGTCATAAAACTCCAGAAGGTTTGTAACACAAGATTTGCCTTCCATGAATCCGTGCTGGTTGTCGTTCATAATCTAGTTCCGATCCAGGTGCTCCACCACTCTCCTCCTGTGTACTCACCTATTTGTACTCACCTGTTTGTGGTTGCAGGGGTCGAGACTCAGCTCCTGGCCCCGCCTCTTCACTGATCGCTACTGGGTCCTCCCTCTCCCTGCTCCATGAGCTTTATCATACCTCGTCTTAAAACTATGTATGGTTCCTGTGTGTGTGTTTTAGTTACCATTTTGTCCTAGGCCCATGTCGATTAGACACTGTGTGTGTGTGTGTGTGTGTGCTCAGTAATGCTGGGTATGTCTCACTAAGACTCGACTTGACTATGACTGACAAGTCCCTAAATAATCTAACTTCCCAACCATCAAGGCAATTAAACATTCACAACAATGGGCATCCATGACCAACACCCTTCTGTCAGCCTTTAATCTGCAGGCCAAAAAACCGCTATTATTTCTGTACTGGCCAAATCTTAAACAGGCCCCACATAAAACCAGGGCCATACCAGTACCATAAGATTACAAACAAAATCACCAAACACATCTTACGACCTAAACAATATTAAAACACCACACCTAACATAACTCAACCTAACTCCATGACACCTTTCCAACCACTGCCAGACTAGTGATGCTATACAGCTTTCCCACACTTGTCTCATACGTGTAGATTTTTCGTTCAATCCGCATCCACTGTATGCTGCATACATAATACAGGAGGACAAGGTTGTTTCAGGTGGTGTAGGTTGTGACAGAAGGGTGTAGGCTGTGACAGGAGTATAGGCTGTGATACGGTTGTAGGGTGTTTCAGTGGATATAGGGTGTCAGGGGGTGTATGTTGTGTCAGGGGTATAGGGTGTCAGGGGGTATAGTTTGTGTTAGGTAGTGTAGGTTGTAACAGGGGACGTAGGTTGTCAGATGGTGTAAGCTATGACAGGGAGTGTAGGTTGTGTCAGGGGGTGTAGTGTCAGGGGGTGTATGTTGTTTCAGTGGGTATAGGGTGTCATGGAGCGTAGTTTGTCAGATAGTGAAGGTTGTAACAGGGGGTGTAGACTGTGACAGGGGGATGTAGGCTGTGACAGGGAGTATAGGTTGTGTCAGAGGGTGTAGGTTGTGCCAGAGGGTGTAGGTTGCGTCATGTGGTGTAGGTTGTGTCAGGGGGTGTAGGTTGTGTCAGGGGGTGTAGGTTGTGCCAGGGGGTGTAGGTTGTGTCAGGGGGTGTAGGTGTGTCAAGGGATGTAGGTGTGTCAGGGGGTGTAGGTTGTGTCAGGGTGTAGATTGTGCGTGTAGGTTGTGACAGGGGCTGTAGGTTGTCTCAGGGGGTGTAGGTTGTGACAGGTGGTGTAGGTTGTCTCAGGGGGTGTAGGTTATGGCAGGGGCTGTAGGTTGTCTCAGGGGGTGTAGGTTGTGACAGGTGGTGTAGGTTTTGACAGCGCGTGTGTAGGGTGAGTCAGGGGGATAGATGTCAGGAAAAGACAGGAGATTAGATTTAGATTTTGCCACCGAAGTTTATTGTGCACCCCATATCCATCCTGTGGACGGTATCGCAAGAGCATATGGATACACAAAAGGCCTAGGAACTAGGCCCCAGAAGGGTTAACAATTGTACATATGGATTTATATCTACAGTTCACATATCTGTTACAAGCAAATTTAGGGAATTTGCTTAGTATATCTGGTATCTTATTTTCATTAATAAGATATCTTGACATGTCACATAGATTATTATACTGTCTATCTCTGTATTCCTCAATAAGTGAACAATTAAGCACATAGTGTTCAAGACAGTGACCATATGCCTGATCACATAATTTGCATTTAGTTTGATCATCATCTGTGTGTCTCCCAGACTGCCAGAAGTACCTGTAGCCAATCCTAACATCAGTCAGTCTGTGTTTATGTTATCCTAGTGGGTTATAGACCTACTCAGGCTTCTAACTGCATTCCTATAGCAATCATTTTCATTATTTACTTCTCTCCTAATATTATTCCTAATGCTAGACACAGATATACCAAAGTTATATTCTACATTCTCCTTCTGGGTACTCTTCTTGGCTAACATATCAACTTTATCATGAAGGAGTAATCCAATAAAACACACAGGGGTCAGGGAGGGCGTAAGAAAACCCACAGCTGCTTCCTTGTGTCTCGTAGCAGAAAGTGGGTGGTAGGGATGGAGGGAGTGTGGGTGGTAGGGATGGAGGGAGGGTGGGTGGGAGGGATGGAGAGGAGGAAAGGAAGGAGAGAAGGCGAGGAAAGAAGTGATTAAGGAAAAGAGGCAGAGAGGGATATAGGGAGGAATAGTGGGAGGAATGAATGGCCAAAGGAATGGCATGAGGAATTGTGGAGAAAATTCTTCAGTAAAGGCGGTATCTCTCAGCCCCCTCCCTCAGCCCTCTGAGGGACTTAGCCTTACCTGAATTAAACCCACATGTTTGTACCGTAGTGACACGAGGCATGCTTCCCTCTCCTTGCTAGAGTTCCTGATCAACTACACAACAGTTAAATGAGAGTAATTTCTTTTTCTCCATAGCAGGAAAATTAAGGGAAACCTTGCACCCACTTTATCTACAAATTGGGACTATTAGGAATTGTAGTCTATAGCTAGATGGCAAGAAATATACCCTCTTGTATTGAATACTGTTGCAATGTGTAGCAAGAAAGTGAAATAAAGCTGAGTTTAGCATATTCTTTGTATGGACGATGAGAAGGGCGACGAGGGGGGTGGGCCTCAGATTGCTTCAAGGATCGGACGAGGACGTGTGTGTCACGAGAGAGTTGCCTCCTTATCGTTAAAAGGCAAAGGGACAGTAGTGACCAGTGCATTCTTGACTCTTGTTCCTTCTGACAATCTCAAGAAACTAGGAAAGTTAGACTAGTTCCCTTATATGAATCAGGAAATTCACGGTAGAACTAATCACGTAGTGTTATTGCATCTCCGTGTTCTCCCTGCTGTGGATAATACCATAAAGTTATGAACAAATGATGGAACTAAAAGGTGAAGTGCAACCGGTATTGCGAGTGATTGCAACAAACATTCCTGACGTAGTGGCGTACAGTGCAACATTCCACTAGACACTCGAGGCTTAAGTCAAGTCACTGATATCGTCTTAAATGGCGCTGTCAACGCCTTAAGCTCTTGTTACACTAGCAAGGTAAGTCTTAATTTCACTTGTAACGCCATAATGAACTGCAGTTCATCGGCAGACACAAGGTGATTAAGGCTATCCTATACAAGACCGTGATGGGTGGGCTTTACGCCCAAACCAAGTGAGTACTACAAACTAATCATTTCATATTATATTGAAATGCTGAGATATACGCTCCCACAGCCCCAGTGGGACCTGGAACTGCACCCCGAAGGGATGGCCAGGGGGCGGCTGCTGGACATCGTGCTGTTACAGATAAATAACGATTGCTATATGTTGTTTCATGCAGGAAAGTGTACTTATCTAACCAGTTCTCCACAGGAATGGAGGAAGGGAGACAGAGAAGAGTGTTGCCATGCAACAATAAAGCATCTTTCATAAAGGAACCTCTCCCCAGGCGCAAATGCAGTTAAATACCCAGTGTAATACTGGCTTTTAATGAATGTCCTATGCAGAAGAACAAACAAGACTGCCACCTAAAAGTTTCTAACAACATTGAGGAGTTTAAAGACGTCTTTTCAGAAATTGGAAGTTCTCCCTCTAGTAAGAGGGATCAATAAGCCCCGGTATCCCTGAAGGTGGATACATCAATGGGACATTTCTGCTCCTTAAGATTTGATTATTACTATAAAAAGGTGCCATACAGGCATCTATGGACTTACAACTAGCAGCTACTTTACTTAGTTTTAGGAAAGTGGCCTACATGTGGCCAGGCTTACGGCCACATCAAGGTCGATGTGGCCGTTATGGGCTCGGGAATCTTATCTCTGCTCCTTGCTGGTTTTGAGGCAGGCGTCGTTTTTCAATTCCAGATTCCATCTTTGAGCGAAATTCAGAGGTCTGTCCACGACGATCTCTCTCCATACCAAGATGGTGGGAAAAAAAAGGTTAAAAGACCGCTCGGATAAGGAGCGGTTAGCCTCAAATGTGTCTGCAAGCCTAGCCCCTCTATAGCAGATGCCACTGAATGGTCTTCTAAAAAACTTACCTCTGGTCCAACTGAATCAAAGAAATTGTCAATGAGGATCATTTACACTAGCTCACTGAAATTCTAGACACCGGTGGTCTTGTACCAAATAGTGAAAGTTTTAAACTGTGCCCGAACAATGTCCACATGGAACTAACCCAACTTGGAATGCAGTTATTTGCATCGAGTACTGCTACTTTCAACATCTTAATTAGAAAAGTCTTCATCACTCAAACCAGCCATGAATTCCTGAACTATACCATATAATGCTGTACGAACCAGTGCTGCCGTATGCTCGAGTGGCCGTCGCAAAGCTCGAACCCGATTTTTGAAAGACTAAAACAGCTGCTCAGCTCGCAATCAGAAAACCGAGGTACTAGCGATACAGATTTCTGAACACTGAAATTGTAATCAACAGTACACCGAACCTGTCTCTTCTTGTATCAGATTCCTCCCTAACAAAGGCACGTTATTCCCTGGTGTGTTCAAGTCTGAGTCTAGCTAATTCAACCTCTAACGAAAGGACTCCTCACGAGACAATCCCGATTCACCAGCTGTTTCCACAGGTAGATGGTTGTTCTTCCTTTCCGGTGTTTGTCTCCCCCACACCCAATTATGAGTAAGGAATCGAAGCTGGCTCGGCGATTAATAGCTCCTGTAGCAGCTGAAGTCTCAGGTTGGAACTCCATGTTACACGAGTCAAACTTTAATTTGTGTATACACTCACGAAGCTGTGCAGCATTAATAGTTCATTGATACTCTATACAAATTAAACGAGCAATTCGCCAGCAGCGCTATAGTGATAGTCTTAGTAAGTTTTGTAGGGAATTTTTTTTATATTTTATATAAAACCATCAGCATGTTAGGCTCCTACTACATACAAGTTAAACGGGAATACACAGTTTACATTTATCAACACAAAACAGATAAGAAAACCCCCCTAGTAAGGTACTCACATTAAACCATTTCGCTTGACACAACCCTTACAGCTGAATTACTTACAACAGTGTCATGTTAACCATATTACTACTAATCCCTGAACACTATACAGTACTCACACAGGCCTAAATAGTACACAAGAATACATTAGTACAAGCCACTACTTGTAGGTAAAACAAAACTAAAACACCTACCACTACACCGAACTTGATGCATCATTTCTCTTTGTAAAATACCCTCCAGGGTTTTCAAATCATTTACTTATTCCACAACACTCAATATGATACAATTATGTTTAATAAATAAATATACCCCGCCGTAGCCAACATTCTGCACGTTACATAGTAACAAATACCATACATATACATAAATAATCCCCAAAACAAACATTAACCCCCCCCCAACAGAACTATACACACTACTCACAAAAGACATGGCCCCCACAACCCAACCACCTGTATACACGGATATAATTTTCCACATATCACCTCAGGAACCTTGCCTTTCAAGAAATAAAAACAATCACATAGAACCCCACTACCTTTACACAAGTAACCTTCAAATCCTTTATAGGTGAGAAATCACCCTTTGGATGTACATGCTCATCGTACTAAAAAGAAAAAACCCACAATCAACAAACACAAAGAGAATGCTGTATGAAACACACGTTGTACAACAACTCAGACACCTACATCTATTTTGTTTGTCCTGTACCACTCTTGACTGTACACACATCAGTACTTTTAGGTCCAGGGAAGACCACCAAAAGTACACTGTCACACATATTTCACACCCACACCACATACAGCACTAGCTTCAAAACCCATCCACACTCTCAAACAGGCATGTTAGTGTACATAACTCTCAGTATTTACTGCCTACAAAAAGCCAGTACTTGAACCACACCACCAAAATCCAACACTGACCTTAAACAACATGAGGTCTAGAAACCCATAAACCTCACCCCCCTTTCACTTATTCATCCACTACTAAAAACCCAACCCTACTGGTACCCCCCTCCCCCAGGGAGACTAGCCCGCCCTTTACCCCTTTCGTTACAAATTCCCTGAATCTTGCAGTGTAAAAACCCTATACACTTCTGAAAAATCCCTCTCCCAGCTTCTGCAGAAAATTTTCTTATTCCGACACTTAGACCTATAAAAACCCGCCACCAACGCCCGTTTACATTTACCTACCTCTGTGGCCCTCATCACCCATGAAATAAACACATAATCCGTAACTAGATACATCACCGCATTCCTTACCTGCACCCCCACTCCCCCACCTCTAAACTTATCGCCCTCAATACCGACAACCCCCCCACCCACTGTAGAACACGACTAAACCATTCCCTCACAACTCCCATCTGTTCACAAAAATAAACTGCATGATAAGCAGTACCATAAAATTTATGCTCCGTAATCCTTCTATTATATAACGCAACCCTCGATGGTAGTATCTCATGTAAAATTCGGTATACTACTTCCCTCACACACGACCTTATGTGAAGCTTACGAAAGGATCCCCAAATCTCCCTCCAGTCATGAGATACACCCCCCTCTCCCTCCACATCCCTACTCCTCCCCACCTTCATACACCTCAGCACCCTAACATGCATGATTACCCTCAGCATGGCCTCACAATCATGCAAATCCCTGCCCCCCACCACCTACTGACATCTGCATGCACCTTACTTAGCCTCCCTCCCTGTACCCCCTACCCTCAAGAAGTTGAGTTTCACATACATACTCCACAGCCGTTTGTCTAGTGATATAAGCCCCAGTCCTCCCTGACAAATTGGGAGTGTCACCACATCTCTCTTGAGCCATTCACAACCTGAACCCCAGACACACCGCAAGATCCTATGCTGCAACCATCTCACATGACATTGCAACAGCGGATAGACCACAGCCCTGTGCCACACCTTACTATAGAGAAGCACATTGGCTATAATCACCCTCTGCTGCAACGTGAGCAGTGTTGGTCTCAACCCCGCTAACCTCCCAAGCACGCCCTCGACAATTCTCCTCGAATTAACTTCCCGCGCCTCCCACTCATCCTGCATATATATCACACCACAAATCTTTACCTGATTCACGACAGTCCACCCACTCTGAACACCCACCTCCCCCCCCAGTCTCCTACTTCCATTAACTTGGACTTTGCCACGTTAATTTGCAATCCTGTCGCTTTCCCAAACACTTGTATGATAGAACATACACCTCTTAACCCCTCCCACAAGGACCGTCATATCATCTACATAACCTACAATACTAGACCTCCCTACACCCCATGCCCACCTCCCCTCCCCCACATACTTGTATCGCCCTATAAAAAAGGGTTCTGCACACATGCAAACAACACTTGCCACAGGGGGCACACCTGCCACAAACCCCTAATCATGCGTACTTTAGACCCGACCTTCCCATTTACCTGCATGCACACAGATGCACCATGATATAATGTCCTCGCCCACGACACTACCTTCGCCCCAAACCCATGCCAGCACATAAAAGGCCATGAAGCCTCCCTCTCCACACTATCATAGGCAGCCTTACAGTCCAATGGTAAAACACCACCACCCCCTTCTGCTTGTCTAGCATCAACAAAGTCCCTGATCAGACCATGCCCCTCATGCATAGACCTACCTGGAATCCCATATTGCCCTACTGCTATTACCTTATGAATCACCTTTTATATATGATTTCCCAATATTTTCACGAACAATTTGTAGTTACTGCACATAAGCAATATGGCTCTATAATCTCGCACTGTACCTTGTGTTGCAACTGCACATGAACAGTATGGCTCTATAATCTCGTACTGTACCTTGTGCTGCATCCTTGGGCACAAGGACCACAACTGCCGTACTCTGCAATTCACCCATCACCCCCTCCCTTTCATTTCATTAAACAGTTGAACTAGAAACCCCTTCAACATGCCGCAATTCACTGGGCAACCCATCGATACCCGGTGCCTTACCCACACTCATGCCCTACAATGCCTGCCATACTTCACTCTCCGTTATAGGACCACCAGCATCACCCTATCACCCTCCTCGAGCTCACACCGCAAACTTCCCCCCATTACCTGCAATGCCTCCTCACAAACTCCCACACTTGACATGTACAATCGAAACCATGCATCCACATAACCACTAATACCCTCAGTTGTGTAACTCCTGACCCTCCTTGTACCCCTCTAACCCAACATGCACCCGCAACCCCATCACCTCTGTCGCCGTCCTCCTCTTTCTCTGCCCGCGCAAGACACAGGCCGATGGCCTGTCCCCCCACAATACAGCCTCCAACCACCCCAACACTCGCGCACCATCAAATCGATCATTTTGCAACACCCGCAATTGGTCTTTCAATCCCTCAAACTCTGCCACTGGGTACCTGGAATCCCCTCCCCCCACATAACAATCTCTTAGCTGCCCTTCAAGGTAACCAATCAGCCCAAACACCATTTGATTGTCCTCCCTTTCCCTATGAATGTAAAAATATTTGATTTTCGTCTTGGCAGTCGAGTCCCACCATCTAATCAAATCTACCTCCTCGTGCGCCCCTGGCCACAAACTATCCCACAACCTAGCAAACGACGTCCTCCCATCCTCACCCTGAAGCAAACGGACATTCAACTTCCAGTAACTGCCGTATCGTTGCAGTAAACCCCCCCATCCCAAATCCACCCGCACCCCCTGATGATCTGAAAAAGCTGTGTCTAAAACCCCAACCCACTGTACCTCCACTGCTCTTGTCACAAATTCTATCGAGTCTAGCCGCATATCCACGATGCACAAACGTGTGTTCCAACCCCCACCCACATCCCGTAAGCCAGCGATCCCCCACAACAAATCCCCCAAGACCACTGAACAATATCCCGTGCCTCGAGACTACATTCTTCCAACGTATAACGTAATTCCAATCCCCCAATGATGGACACCTCAGGGAGCGACCGCAGGTACGCCAGAATCTCTGTCACAAACTACAATTTAATCCTACCATCACCTTCTGCTGTACCGTAAACACATATTAAAGCCACTCTAACCCTCCCCCATACCCCATCTACCCATATCACCCTCCCCTCCCCCCCTCCTCACAATGCTGAACCAAAAATGGGCAAGTCTCCCTAATCAGTATGGCTACCCCGCCTTTCAGTCTCATCGAATGCGCCACATACACATCATAACCATCATGAGTCAGGTTGCATCCCAGCTTAAAATTGTGCTCCTGCACTAGGACTACGTCTACTTTGCAATGCGTCAAGAAATCAAGAAAGCATTGACGCTTCCTATCAGACCTTAAACCATTGATGTTTATTATTACACACTTAGTATTTGTATATGTCATGTTAGACTTCCCCAAAGAGCTGTCGAGGTTTACATTATCCAGTGTGTTACGTATCTCATGTGTCTCAATATAACTAGGTCTACCATGCTTCCTATGTAGTCATCAATCCCTTCTGTAACATTAAGTCTGTTTTGGTAAGTGAATTTCTTGAAATTGTTTTGGATGACCTACATTCTTTGTGCTAAATTTGTTATAAATAATTTCGCCTGTTTGCGAACTGTTAAGCATTTCAAAATCTCTCGTTGTTCACTACATGTGGCAGAATTTGATGAAATAACCTGTCACTGTCCTGGTGTCCCGGGTATGGGAGTGACCACTTAGCTTCGGCTAAGCGCCCATACTTATCTAGAATCTGGTCGAGTGGAGAAGGTACTACATACTTTGATGCAAAATGTGTAGGTTCGAATCCTGCTGTGGACTGAGAGATAATGTTCGTAAATAATTTCGCCGGTTTGATGGACAAACAAATAATAAATCCTTAATTAGGCTAGAGGGAAAGCGGCAAGTGATAACTAGACCACTATGTGGTAAGCGACCATCTGGATGCTCACACGGAGGCTCTCAGCATCTTTCTAGGGAGATAGAAGGTCAGGATGACGAATGATAGCCGTCAGTTAGTGTTAATTTTAAGCACGTGAATTGTATCTGAGTGTGTATTATCATGTACCTGGTGCCTACTATGTTTAGCTATAAGTAAAATACAAATTTATACATTTTATCCATTTTTGATGAGAATTATTCTTCATATTGCTGCCGCCGTGTGAAAATATGAAATATATTACCTGTGTCTTCAAAGGATGAATATCATGGGAGGGCGGCACATCTTGTGAGCTTCCAACACTTGGCATTTAGAGTGTGGAGGCCATGACCCCGTGGAGGTAATTTTTTATCTTCAGTCTTCTACAATGCAGCATCCCTTCAAGGAGGGAGGATGGGGGGCTTAGGTATGGCGAAGAGGCTCTTGATCCGAGGAATTAGACTTCTTGTCTCCTTCCTTGCCTGTCAGTTCCGGCGGGTGGCAGCCAAAGGAATACAACTTCCAGCGTATCCGGTCGTCTACCTCTCTTGTCGGCTGAACCTGGCTTGGTTGATTCTGGAGGTGCCATCGTGGAGTGCTGGTTTACTGGCATTAAGGGTAGTGCAGGAGGGGTGGCAGTTACCATGCAGCATCAGTACTACTGGCTGCATCTCAGGTAATCTTGGACGCGGAGAGATAGAGATACTTTTTTTCGTGTTTCTTTTTGGAGCTGTCCCTCATTTCCACTCCATTTTCGTCCCCCAAAAAAAAAGTAAAAATTAATCATAGATAGTTATATTTATGGTTTGCCTCCCGCCGGTCCTCTTACCCCTTAACTGATCCATCATGCTCACGGAGTTTCCTGTAAATCTGATACCGCTTTTGGGCAACACATCGTTGTCTGACTCCAGCGCCATATTCAAGTTGACTCTGATGATACCTTAGACCTTCGCTCCATGAGGTGTTGTCAAAGTTCCCACACTCGAATTTTCATGTGCCTCCTGGGTGAAATATAGCGGCGTCGTAGATCACGTTGCTCAAAACACTCCTTTGTGATATAACATGGCGAGCTTCAGTACGCTCCGTCATTCCATTTAGGTTAGATAGGCCTTTATCTCTTCCTCCATAACCTCAAATGCCCACAACTTCCTCAGCCATATTAACTCCCTTCCCTACCTATGTGTCTTCCCCCCTTACCCCTCCTGTGTTTGTGACAGTTATGGACTACCATTCACCCCAACATGCTGAACTTCTTCCCCTGTCTCCTCCCAGAACACCACAATCCCCTCTCTGTCTCCTCCAATTTTGACAGCTGCCAGTGTCTCTCCGCTCTTTTCTCCAGCTCCTTTTCCACCTCTTGCATCATATTTCTTGCTGATTCCTTGTTTTCATAAAATAATGAGGCCATATAGGCCCTTACTGAGGAGACAAAACCTGCAATGGACACTGACTCGCCTCCCTTACCATTACATTCTCTTCCTCTGTAACCCTCTCCACCTGCTCCTCACCAATGTCTTCTAGGGTCACACACAAATCACTTATTTCTAACCTAGAGCTGCCACCACACATTGACTTTACTAGCCATCCTAGCCCATAGCCACCACCTGCTTTATGTACCCGTTGTCTTATTGATAATGGATTTAATACAGTAGAGTATCAGAGGATACAGGGGAAATCGAAGGGAACTCCAGATATTCTTCTCCCAGTTTTTCCCTGTATGTATCTCTTTATAAGAACTGAAATTACATTGAACTGTTGGACTTCCTGTCTCTGTTTTAATGCAATCACTTGATTCTTTTCCCGACTAGACATTCAACAAGTGTGAGTTTGTGAAGTAAAAAGGACACAAATACAACTAATGTGACATTTTATTGGGGCAACGTTTCGCTCTGCAGGAGCTTTATCAAGCACGGCTTGATAAAGCTCCTGGAGAGCGAAACGTTGCCTCAATAAAATATCACATTAGTTTCACTTGTGTCCTTTTACTTTACATATTGTCGGTAATTCTACCAACATTAATACAAGAGTGAGTTTCTTGTGTGCGATGATATTCCTCACTCTGTTTTCCATTCATACTCTGCTTATACTGCAGCCTGTGTCTGGGCAAGTAGTTCATGGCTTGTTCTTTGTATCTTTCCCTTTATCGTCCATTGCGTGTTCCCAACAACTTCCTTACCTCCACACTCCTTTTATTAGGCGAGTTTAATACTCAT
This sequence comes from Cherax destructor, assembly GCA_009830355.1. Taxonomy (NCBI): domain Eukaryota; kingdom Metazoa; phylum Arthropoda; class Malacostraca; order Decapoda; family Parastacidae; genus Cherax; species Cherax destructor. The sequence goes on along the minus strand of WNWK01007571.1, from coordinate 23,887 downwards.
TATTTCCACTGTGAGTGTCTCACTGTGACTCTTGTGGGCGGACCAGTTAGTTTTTTTCTCTCCCTCTCCATGTTTTAAACACCAGTACCCCTACACATTTCGACCCTCATACTCAAGCTTTTTTTCTATAATCTCTCTATTTAAGTTTCGTCTTTAGTGAAAAAATAAACACATAAGCAATATAACGTGATCCTTTATTGACAACGTTTCGCCCACACAGTGGGCTTTAACATGTCACAAACAGATCTACCTGGATGAAAGGTACGTGAGAATATATAGGATGGAGTCAGGTGGAGAATGTTGGGTAGGTTGGATCTGAACCTGCATGTGACAATCCTCCGAGTTGGGTGATAGAATCTAGGACCTTGGGTAGCTTTAAAAAGAGATTGGACAAATATATGGGTAGACCTTCTGCAGTTTTCCTCCATTCTTATGTACTTATGTGGGATAACGATGAAGAAGTTTCTTGGCAAGGGGTTCAGCTATGTTATAGAAGCCGTTGTTTTGGTTGAAGTTGTTGAATATACAGATAAGTGATGATTCCAGGATTCTTCGGTATTGAGTGTTGTCTTCTCTGGCGATGAGTCTTGCGTTTCTGTAGTTGATTAAATGGTTGTGTGAATTTCGGTGTTGAACACAGGCATTTCTTGAATTGTCAGATCTCTCTGCGTACTGGTGTTCTGAAATACGTGTTTGGAGGTCTCTGGATGTTTCGCCGACGTATAATTTGCTGCAGTCATTACAAGGGATTATGTATACCCCTGCAGAAGATTGAAGCTTGTCCTGTCTATTACTGGTAATGTCCTTGATGGTGGTGGATGTGGAGGTAGATACTCGGAATGAGGTATTGGAAAAGATGTTGAAACGTGTTTGGCAATGGAGTTGGTGGGGAAGACTATGTATCTCTTCTCGGCCCACTGTGTGGGCGAAACGTTGTCAATAAACGATCACATTATACTGCTTATGTTTATTTTTCCAGTGTGCCAGTATTTTATACCATTTATTTCCTTCGTCTTTAGTGATGGACTTTTAGTTCTGAAGTTTCCTCAGCCCCCAAAACTCTAACTGACCTCGCTGAAAGTTTCACCTCTGACGCAGACTCACTTTGGAACAAATACTGACCTATTGCGCCAACTGTGATTTAAATTTTCCTCTTACAGTTAAGGGGTAGGGTGACTTGTAACTTAAATAAAATATTCTGGCTCCTAACCGCTGCTCAAACTGCTGTCTAGGGGTAATATTATTTAACATTGAAAAAAACAGCCACTCTAGGGCCAGCATGTACCTTCATACAAATTATGAAGCATCAATTTAAAGTCAATATGGGGAAGGACACAAACTCACTTATACACAAATAAATAATATTAATAGTAACGTATATACAACTTATAATCTACTCCACTACAACATCACCTTTACTCCAGTTCACATTAGCTCACTAGCACACTGCTACTAGTGACACAAAAATTTATAAACAGGGAGGCTCCATGACACAACCCCCCCCCTTCCACTTGTCTCTTCCTGCAGACAAAAACACCATACAGTACTTTCCTAAAACTTAGTAGGCCTCTGCATACTAGGGCCTTACAGGTAAACACGAGAATACTTAAAACAATAAAATAACCTATGGTATAAAGTTGCAAAACACAAACGCGGGAAGAACTAAAAGCCATAAATGAAATTGAAAGAAACCCAAAGTATTTCTTTTCTTATGCCAAAACAAAGTCGAGAACAACATCCAGTATTGGGCTCCTACTAAAACGAGATGGGTCCTACACAGATGACAGCAAGGAAATGAGTGAGTTACTAAAGTCCCAGTATGACTCAGTTTTTAGTGAGCCACTAACCAGACTAAAAGTTGAAGACCTAAATGAATTTTTATGAGAGTGCCACAGAACCTGGTAGACGCAAGCCTATCTGACATTACCCTGACACCACATGACTTTTATAAGGCGATAAATGACATGCCCATGCACTCCGCTCCAGGCCCAGACTCATGGAACTCAGTGTTCATCAAGAACTGCAAGAAGCCCTATCACGTGCTTTTAACATCCTATGGAGAGGAGCATGGACACTGGGGTCGTCCCGCAGTTACTAAAAACAACAGACATAGCCCCGCTCCACAAAGGCGGCAGTAAAGCAATAGCAAAGAACTACAGACCAATAGCGCTAACGTCCCATATCATAAAAATCTTTGAAAGGGTTCTAAGAAGCAAGATCGCCACTCATCTAGATAACCATCAATTACACAACCCAGGGCAGCAGGGGTTTAGAGCAGGTCGCTCCTGTCTGTCCCAACTACTGGACCTCTATGACAAGGTCCTGGATGCTCTAGAGGACAAACAGAATGCAGATGTTATATACACAGACTTTGCAAAAGCCTTTGATAAGTGTGACCATGGTGTGATAGCACACAAAATGCGTGATAAAGGAATAACAGGAAAAGTGGGTAGATGGATCTATAATTTCCTAACAAGTAGAACACAAAGAGTAGTAGTCAACAGAGTAAAGTCTGAGGCAGCTAATGTGAAAAGCTCTGTTCCACAAGGCACAGTACTCTCTCCCATCCTGTTCCTCATCCTCATATCGGACATAGACAGAGATATAAGCCACAGTGCCGTGTCTTCCTTTGCAGATGACACCCGAATCTGTATGACAGTGCCCACCATTGAAGACACTGCAAGACTCCAAGCAGACATAAACCAAATCTTTAAATGGGCTGCAGAAAACAATATGAAGTTCAATGATGAGAAATTTCAATTACTCAGATACGGAAAACGTGAGGAAATTAAAATCTCATCGGAGTACAAAACTAATTCCAACCACACAATAGAGCGAAAAACTAATGTCAAAGACCTGGGAGTGATCATGTCAGAGGATCTCACATTCAAGGACCATAACACCGTAGCAATCGCATCTGCTAGAAAAATGACAGGATGGATAATGAGAACCTTCAAAACCAGGGATGCAAAGCCCATGTTGACACTTTACAAATCGCTTGTTCTATCTAGGCTGGAATATTGCTGCACACTAACTGCACCTTTCAAGTCGGGTGAAATTGCTGACCTTGAAAATGTGCAGAGAACCTTCACCGCACACATAAGTGCGATAAACCACCTCAATTACTGGGAACGCTTGAAGTTCATAAACCTGTACTCTCTAGAACGCAGGCGGGAGAGATACATTATTATATACACGTGGAAAATTCTCGAGGGCTTAGTACCAAACTTGCACACAAAAATCACTCCCTACGAAAGCAAAAGACTCGGCAGGCGATGTAACATTCCCCCAATGAAAAGCAGGGGTGCCACTAGCACGTTGAGGGACAACACAATAAGTGTCAGGGGCCCAAGATTGTTCAACTGCCTCCCAGCATACATCAGGGGGATTACCAACAAACCCCTGGCTGTCTTCAAGCAGACACTGGACAGGCACCTAAAGTCTGTACCTGACCAGCCAGGCTGTGGTTCGTACGTTGGACTGCGTGCGGCCAGCAGTAACAGCCTGGTTGATCAGGCTCTGGTCCAACATGAGGCCTGGTCACAGACCGAGCCGCAGGGGCGTTGACCCCTGGAATTCTCTCCAGGTAAACTCCAGGTATTAGGACATCTTGTTGCAGGTGCTGTGCTCCACCAACTGACACACACCTCACTCTCCTCTTCTGGCCACTCTTCCTGACCAGGAATAATATGCATCCGGTTTTAGTACAATCCCGGAAAATGACATTATATATATATGGAACGTTTTTATACAATATTTTTAATGCAGCACACTGCATAATATCCCCTCCCCTAGACCAGCGGTCTCACTCAGCTTGACCCACTCGGGTGCAATTAGTCAGAGAAAATGGGAAATTAACCTTAGGTCTGGGTAAACACAAAATTCTCCAAAAATAAGAAAACTCCATCAAGCACTGTCTTGGTGCAATTTATTTGTACATAGAAAAACACAATAAACATTTATTAACGTAAAGCTTATCTCTACAATGAGCACTGCTAATCCACAGTCATGTGAAACTAGTTTGATGTAAAAGTGATCAGGTTTTACGCCAAATGAGTCACAGTGATGCTGTATAGTTGTACACTGAAACATAAACAGGAACATGCACCATTACAACACTGTGTTGGCCAAACACCTGCGATGATGCATTTTCAATACATGACATAAAATTAAAGAGCTGACTGGGATACCTCTGTATATATCATATAAAAAGTTTACACAATAAATACATACAAGGAAACTTATGATAAACTGAGAAAGTCTCTCTTTTTAAACTGTATAAGTGTTCATTAGTACACAACTGCTTGAAAAAATAAAACATGCACTTTATAAAAATGTATAAATAGTCTCTAGAAACTGCAAAAATTTAGTGTACAAATTAATACAAATAGAAAATACAATATCAACTCTGCGTCTCACAACAATATACAATAAGCAAAACTGGCTATGAAAAACACACCACTGGGAGAAATTGGAGAACACGGGAGAGAAACTTACCAGACTTTAAACTGGGTAGTAAGACATATAAAATTAGTCAGTGGGACTGTAACCTTGAAAAACACACTGGAATCAGCACCATTGACCCCTCAAAAGGTGGACTCCCCAGGCCTTCACCTACACCGTCATTCCAAGGATCCCTGGAGTCACCACACTTGGTGATCAAAAAATAAAACAGGTGGGTCCTGGAGAAACACAACACACAAAACACACAGGATCACTATTCATGACCCAAAAATGGTGAGGCTTCACCGCCAACACCTTTGGTCCAACAGTCCATACACCAACATCACACAGGTGAGGCATCACCGCCCACCTTACCCAGGCATGTACTGACGTGACTGCCACCAAAAATTCACACACTCACTCATGGGAAATCTGATACCTCCCTCCAGCAGCTGACTGAGCTTCAGTCCACTAGGTGGTCAGAAAGCCATCTACTCACCTACTGCAAAACGAGAGCAGATAAATGTCTACACTACATTATGTACAGTATACACGAGAAAGCACATGAGCAACCACATTCTCCATCCCCTTCACATAACGAATCACCAAAGTGAGCATGTGAGTCTGGTTCCTCGGTACGTGAAGGAAATGTAAGACTGTGATCACTATACTGAAAAAATTGAACGATCTAAACAAAACGTGAGCCTCCTTTTCTGTTGGTCATAAATTCTCTGGTGACTTTTAAGTTTACTGGTAGTAATTGTCCTGCTGCTTTTTTCAACAATGCAGCACTAACACCAGCAGAATTGGCGTCTACTTGCAGAGAAAATGGCAGTGCAACATTGATACTGGTCATTACAGGAGCACTAAGAATATTATCACTTTGCAAACAGGCTGTGTAAAGCAATGTCACATTACATTTAAAGTTATACAAAAATTTAAAGTACTTGTAGAGCACAATTTCAAACAGAGGTATATGTGGCACACTGGGTCATGGAAATCAAATAATCCTGCCACAGACTCACAAATTTTGTATCTAGTACATCAATGAAATTATTCATAAGAGGAAACTCTTCAGCATTAGTTATCAAATGTACTTTGCGGCAGTCAGTGAACATGCTGAGTGTCATCTAGTGAGACCCCTGGGCAATGTCCACTGACCCTCGCTGAGTACACTGAAAATATAAAAAAACTTCACATCTTCCTCCATACACACACAACCTGCTGAATGTGCTCAGCTACATTTACCTCATGGGGATTCATGCCCCCTTTTCTCGTTAACAAAATTCCATGGTGCCTGAGCCAACGCACCAAGCGTTTCCACTCCAACAGTAAAATTAACTTTTTCAGTCTTGCACTTGACCTTTCATAATATTAGGCAGTTCAGACTGCTGAGAAAGGTAACCATATGCGTTCCTAGCAGCCGGCTCCAGTACCAACACCTCCTCTCTAGCCTCCAGATCATGTAGCACCACCTCATGGTCCCACGTCATCCTGGGCAGACTGGCAGGCTGATTCACTGGTGGCGTCCACCTCATCCTAGCCAGTCTCTGAAACTGGGAAAAAAACACCGCGGGGAGAGCATCACCATCCTCACTTAGCCCATGACTTGATGATTCCAGAGTGCTTCCCCGCACGGTAATGAAAAGGAGGGGCACACCCTCATCCCAGTCCTTCTGGTACTGGGAAAACAAACATGCATCGTCCCGAGAGACTGGTAAAACCACTCTATTTTTCTTTTACTCTCAGAGTGATAGACATTTTAAATTTAACCTTAAGTAAGTCTCTCAAAACTACATGACATTTGATAAAATTTGACTTCTGGTTGGCTTGTGCAAAGCCTAACTGACAAAATTTCACCAGAAATCTCAAAACCACACACACTAAATTATTAGGAAGGGACAGGAACTCTGGTAACCTGGTAAAAATATAAATGATTGGAAAACATTTATTATCCAGCTTTTCCTTCTCAATAGTGAAATATCCTAAGAAAGGAGGAACACTGCAGCAGGCCTGTTGGCCCATTTGGAATCTGTAAAAAAAATCAGAACCTTATCCTCAAATGGCTCTGACATGACTGCTTGGTCACATACTCTGTTAAATAAACATTTGTTAGATTTGGGAACCACTTCCTCTGTAACAACTGGCAACTGGCCTTCAGGGAGTCACCACATCCCTGGACCTCAACCAGCTGCGTCAGAATCAGGGTATTCACTCCCGTGCCAGCACCGAGACCCTCCCCTAAAGCGGGTTTGACCTGGGCCGGTTCATCACTGCTCAGAGTCTCCTGCAGGTCAGACTCAATGAACAGGCTCCCCAAGCCCAAGTCAACACAGTCAGTAGAAAGATCAAGGCGAGGCACAGAAGTTCTTCCCTTGCCCACCTGGCTAGTCATAGTACACTTTGAAAATTTTTCAGTCACAGTAACTTTAGTTTTCACCTTAACACCTTTTAAATCAGGGTCCCTCCAAACCAAACATTCCTCACTTTTGAGGAGACCCAAAACATTGTTGCCTAGTAGTAGGTCAACACCTGGAAAAGGTAAAACATGTGTAATACCTACAGGCAGGTACCCAGACTGGTAAACAGACTACACCCACAATCTGTACAGGAGTCCTAACAGTAGATCCTGAAAATCCTTTTAAAAATATATCTTTTCCAGTGTAAGTATCCTCTGACACTGGTAAAACATTCTTGCACAAAAGATAAAATGTACTACATCCATCCCTTAAAGACATAACACCTTCTACCCTACCTTCATTTTGGTGCAAGGCCACTGTGGACTTACTTGAAAAGACCTTCATCCGAGGGTGTATAACAGCTAAACTTCCTGGTGTACTCTGGGGTAAAACTACAATACAAGCTACTGCATGTGCAACTGGGGTTCTTACTTGAGAGTCCTGTGCAGCAGTCTGGTCCTTAAGCATCTCTCTGCAATACTGCTGTAAGTGACCCTGCTTATTACAGTAAGTACAATGATAAACTTTTAAGGTACCATGCCCACCTGAGGTAGACTGGATTCCTTGTCCTTGGGGAACTGGGCTTTTCCTACCTGTTCCCTGATGTCCTGAAACTAAATCTGACTTACTACTTCCTTGAGCAGGTAACTGAGAAGTAGACTTTAATCCCTGGGAACCATGATTCTGGTGGTTAGTAGGCTGAAAACTCTGGATTATGAGGCTGGAAAATATTTAGCTTAAACATGTGAAATTTCTTACTCCTTCTAGTTGGTGGAGAAAAATTATTACTAACATTATCTGGGTGATAAGTACTTCCAACTTTTTGGTTGGCTAAAAACCTTTCACCCAACTCTAAAGCATGGTTAAAATCATCAAAATCTTTTTCCTCAAGATATGCCTTAAGGTAAGGAGGTACACTGTTCAAAAGATCCTCTAGTAAAATTAAAGTCAATACACTTTCATAATCACCTACAACATCCTTGGAGCAGCGTCGTCATCTTTCAATACTCCACCAAGGATTGTCCTTCCTGAAACTTAAAACCTCTAAACTTCTGCCTACACCTCTGGCAATATCTGATAAGCTAATAACACAACATCCTTCATCTTCTCATAATCTGAAAATTCATGTTTGTCTAGAGAACTAACAGCTTGTAACCCTTTACCAATGAACTGGGTTCTTGCTAATGTGGCCCAGTTATTGTCTGGCCACTTCTGGGATTTTGCTATTTTTTTCAGTGAAAAAGTTATCAGGATCATTCTCAAATTTTTTTGGGACAAACTTTATAGCGTGTTCCAAATTAAATATGTCTACCTTGTTACCTATTACATTTTGTGAAGCAACAAACTGTCTTAATTTCTCTCTGTTTAGCCCTAAAAATTTCTAACTCTTTCTCTTCCCGTATTTTAGTACGTTCCATCCTTCTTAGATCTTTTCTTCCAAAATTAGAGGTAATTTTAGTCTTAATATATGTGCTTCATTACTCTCAGTATTAACAGTGGGGTTTGATCCAGGATCTGCTCCCAGACCCCCGTCACCACTACTGCTTACACACATCTTAGACACCTGCCTATTACAGTAGAAATTACTTATATAAAACAATAAATCACACAGCAAAGCACATAGGTACATTAAATGATTATTATATTCACAGAGAATTATTATTATTAAATAACTCCTTAAATCACTAAATACGCACACACAAAAATCAGGTAGAAAAATAAATGTATTAATTACACCTGAAAAAAGTTACTATTAATATAAATCCTTCCTTTAAATATTCTCCAGGTGTCAAATGTGAATTATCTTTCTAAAGTTGACAATTCTTCCCTGGAGGCTGCCATGTTACGTGTTTGGATGACTCGTAACTTGAATATAAATTACGAAAAACCACCACTCTAGGGCCAGCTTGTACCAACATTTTACATGTGGAATAATTATTATTATAAGGACACAAAAACTCATATGAAAATAAATAATATTAATAGTAACGTATATACAACTTATAATCTACTCCACTACAACATCACCTTTACTCCAGTTCACATTAGCTCACTAACACACTGCTACTAGTGACACAAAATTTATAAACAGGGAGGCTCCATGACAACCCCCCCTTCCACCGGTCTCTTCCAGCAGACAAAAACACCACACAGTGCTCTCCTAAAACTTAACAGGCCTCTGCATACTAGGACCTTACAGGTAATCATGAGAATACTTAAAACAATAAAATAACCTATGGTATAAACTTACAAAAAAACACCATCCCTACAAAACACAAACAGTGATGTATTAGGACATCTTATTGCAGGTGTTGTGTTCAACCGACTGACACACTCACACCTCACTCTCCTCTTCTGGCCACTCTGCCTGACCAGGAATAATACGTGTTCGGTTTCAATACAATCCCGGAAAATGACATTATATATGGAGCGTTTTCATACAATATTTTAAATGCAGCACACTGCATAATGCAGTCTTCCCTTCCTTCACTAACCTCTACCCTGGAATATTCCTGCCTCCCAAGCACTCCTACCCTTCACACAATTTTGGACATTACTGCCTGCAGTGCTGTAAAATACTACTGTTTTTAGCGCTTAGCTTAATAATAATAATAATAATAATAATAATAATAATAATAATAATAATAATAATAATAATAATAATAATAATAATAATAATAATAATAATAATAATAATAATAATAATAATAATAATAATAATAATAATACAGTGCTTCAAGGTAATGCTTTTAAAACTACTTATGTAAATTTCTTTACACAATTTTGATTCTCTAACATGGTTCTGAAGAAAATTTATATAAATGGTCAGGAAATCTGTACTTTATAAGACATAAAATCTACACAAAGTGTGAGATTTGTTTCCTTGTTGTAAATACAAAATAATTGATCTTATAGATAAGTTACTTTCAAGGTAGATATACGTAAATTAGGTCAAAGTTCGTAGCTTTATCCCATATAGAATGTTCAATAACGTCAACAGACTGGCTGTCATCGAGGCACAAGCAGCTGGACTTGAGGCAGCCGTGTGCCTCTGCAGATGCCCCGGTCATGACCCTCCTGACGTGGCCACTATCAGACTAACCAATCAAAACTGCAAAAATTAAATCTTTAGATAAGGGGGTAACTTTATACTAGTGCTGGATCTCTTAGCATGTGTAGGTGCCATCTAATAAATTTTACATAGCCCATTCCTGATTTTGGTTTCTGTGGGATAACTTGAGATAGCCTCTTCTAATTGGTTTCACACTGTCAACGCTGGTGAACACTATGTGCTGAATTGTCCACTTATTGAGGAATATAGAGATAGACAGTATAATAACCTATGTGACATGTCAAGATATCTTATTAGTGAAGGTAGGATACCACTTATTCTAAGCAAATTTCCTAAATTTGCTTGTAACAGATAAGTGAACTGTAGATATAAATCCAAATTAATTTCCATGAACGTGCCTATCTGTGCTCATGATAATGCGAGCACAGATGGGCATGTTTGTGGAGCAACTTGCAATGTGAACAGACTGACTGATGTTGTAGTGGCCAGGCTTAGGCTTGGCTACAGGTACTTCTGACAGTTTGGGAGACACAGATGATGATCAAACTAAATGCAAATTATGTGATCAGCATATGGTCACTGTCTTGAACACTATGTGCTTAATTGTGCACTTATTGAGGAATATAGAGATAGACAATATAATAACCTATGTGACATGTCAAGATATCTTATTCATGAAATAAGATACCTGCTTGTAACAGATAATTGAAATGTAGATATAAACCCAAATGTACAATTGTTAACCCCTTTGGGGCCTAGTGCCTTTTGTGTATCCATATGCTCTTGCGCTACCGTCCACAGGATGGATATGGGGTGCACAATAAACTAGCCACTTCGGTGGCAAAATCTAATCTAATCTGGTGTTGGTGCTAAGTTGCAAAATATATTTTTAAAATACCATTGTAATTTTTTCCTGAAATAACTTAAGTAGGAATTTTTTGACCAGCTTAGATATTTAATGGGTGATGGATCTTGTGAAAAAGAACTATACCCTTTTGGGCTGTGAAGGTGTAAATCTGAAAATTCATTAACCTAAATAATGAACTTGGAATTGAATAACTCTTTTGATCGGCTTCAAGCTGTGAACTCTTGTGTATCTTAGAGAAAAATTAATTTTTGGGTGTGTAGGAGCCAATTTGTCCCTTTTTATTGAAATTTGGGTATTTGTTTCCATGTCATTGTTTTCCTTTTGCTTGTATTATGAGACATTGGGATGTCTTTCTCGGATTGAGCAGAGTGAAATTGCACATAGGCTTCATGGTACGGTTTATCAATACCATACTGAGGGCTGCACCTCCTAGTAAACATAGATCAAGTAGGTCCTTCAACTAGCTAAGTCCTGTATGAAATTTATCTTTGCGACCAACGTATTAATACCATTGTTCTGCCATATGTATTTAATAGCACACTTA